>LPNX010939644.1:109355-125582 GCA_001517045.1 Pseudotsuga menziesii
TTCGTTTTCTATTATCGAACTTGCACGGAGAACGTTAATTTTAATGTTTGAAAACCAGTGGCCTGTGACATTTACTAATTAGTTCTACCCGAATTTCTTGCTTTCCAGCCCATTTGATTATGACAGGGGAAGCCATGAATACTGGAAAAAAATGCAAGTGCCCATTTGAATATAACAAGGGAAGAAAATGGAGACAAAGAATGAAAGCTCGCTGCCGGAAGCATCCTATCTGTTTAAACAAACCCCAAAAATTAATTCTGAACCCAACTGCCCACTGAGTGGCAAACTATATCATTAGATGTTTTCTCTACACTGTAAGGACCATATTGCTGTGGGGGAGTTCATGTCATTTGAAGAAGCTCACACTGCATATTGACTGAGATCCACCGGCAACATCTGGGATGGCAGCACATCGTTCGATTTTGTAAGCTTCAGGCCTCTAAATCTCTTCGTTTCAATGTTTCAAAACTTTTCAAGGTTTTACAGAAACATTTTCATTGATACGAGTTATTTCTATGGATTTTCTAAAGAGTTTATTACGTAGTTCAATTTTTGGCTTTCTTTTCATTCGTATATTTCTCCAATTTCTATTTAGTTTCATGATCTTTAGAGCAAGATTCCTTCAGAACATATTTCTATGTGGATATGTTGTTTTGATTTTCGGATTTTTGAAAGGTAGCTTTAGGAAATAACCATGAGATTTCCACGTGGGCATGTAGTTCTGAAAAGCCTCTAGAAGATCTTGACAACGATCTGAGCAAGAAAACAACAAGTCTGCAAGTAACAGCACTTGATGGCCTGGTGAGTGTGAACTCGTTATTCACAGTTGCTGTATTCATTGGGATGTCAGTGGCAACCCCTGGGCAGAAGAGCCTGGAGGACAATGGCGATTGTGATGCAGGAAAGCACATTATTAAGAGCCTTTTGGTTTTTGAGGTGGCATCATTCAGTGCATTTCTGTTCTCCAGCTTGATTGCACAGGGCTTGAAATTAGCAATCATAATAGACAACGCCAAAGATCCTCACAATGTAGACAGGGGCCATATCGACAACAAGCTACTGAGGATTGGGATGCTTGCCTCGGCACTTGCGTCTGTAGTTGGATGCGTGTTCTTGATGTTGTCAATGGTGAACGTGATACAGATAACATTGGGCGTTCTGTCCTGTGGGGCAAGCTCCACTGTGAAGGCAACTGCAACTTTGATTGCTCTAGTTTCAACAGCCTTGGTTATCTACATATCTACTGTCTTTTATGCCTTCACTCATTAGTACTGTGCTGCAATTTCAGTAATCAACCAGACTTGAATGAGATGTAAGGCATCTATAGCAGTACTTAGCAGAATATCTTTCATAAACTACTCTAGTTGGGATTGGTTATTGTAATGTATTCACTGCTACAGTACTGCTGTTGTAGCAGTATATCTTTCATAAACTACTGTAGTTGGGATTGGTTAGTGTATTCACTGCCTACTGTAGCATTAGCATTTATAGGCTGCAATCCAAGTGTGTGTAACAGGGTTTGAAGTTTTCAGTTTCTTTTTATAGCTCAAGTATATTGGGCTTGCACTATGAAACACAGGGTTTGAAGTTTTCAGTTTCTTTTTATAGCTAAAGTATTTTAGCATGATTTTATGTATTGAAATCTATGTTTTATTTATTTATTTGATCTACGAGCCCTTCAATCTGATAGAGTTCATTTATCATGTTTGGAATTTTCATAGTCATTTGTAAATATTGAGTTCACTTTTACTGTTTATCATCCAATATAATTTGGGCTATATTGAGACCTATTATATTGAGACCTCATATTAACCATGGTCAATGGCATAAACATATTGACTAATAGAACACTTACCCTATTGACACTTTATCTATTAACACATAGATAGAAATGTTAATAAAATATTTGATAAAAATTACTATACAATTAAAAAAAATAAAAGCATTTTATATAAAAAAGTGCATAAGCTTAAATAGAAAGAACAATAATAATACATACATTAGTACTGAGTGGTCTTCATGGAATAAATGCTGAAAACCTTCCGCTCGTACCTCAGGAAAGCCCGGGTCCCTGTTTCTCTATAATAGCCGGGATGCCTTCGATTGCTTTAAAGCTGAACAGCGATCTTATATATGTTGCATATACCTTGAGAGCTGCTTTGGGGTAAAAGCATACCTTCCATTTCGAGATAGTATATTTATTGTATACGGTCCCTTGATAGTCCTTTTACCTTTTACAAGGCATGTGAATGTATATCTTACTAAACTTGTCAACTGTTAGAAATAAATAATCACGTTCTTTCTTGGTTCTTGGAAAACCATCCACAAAATTTATGGAGATACTCTCATATGGTACAGTAGGTGTAGGTAAGGAATGGTACAAACCTTGCTTCTCATTAATGAGTTTACAATAAAGTATACATCCTCTAATAAATTGAGTTACACACTCTTGCACTCTAAACCTATACGCATATCTCTATAAGTTGGGAATTATATTCCCGACACCAAAATGCTCTACAACTTTGGAGGTGTAAGCCTCTTTGATAAGCTAGAATATTTCATCTTTATGAACAAAGAGATTGTTCAAATTGTATAGAAACTCAACATCGACATGGTACTCAACCTTTCTATCACCTTCCAAAACACGAAATTGGACTTGTAGCTTTTGAAATACCTCCTTGAAGTCACCATCTTCTATTTATGCTTGTAGATATGCATCATGGGTGAAAGGATCCATATATGTAAAAGTAACCAAAGTTTTTATCTTAAATGTGATTGGAATTGAGAGCATGCCTACCAACATATTAGTATTTCCCTTATTATATTTGATGATAACATGAAATTGTTTTAAAAAACCCATCCACTTGAAGTGTTTGGTTTATTGAAGGTTACTTTAGGTTTGCGAATACTACAATGGCTAGAGATCAATGTGGATGATGGTATACTTGAACATCATATAGTGTTTCCATTTCTCAACATCTTGAACCAAATCATATAGTTCATTTTCATATGTAGGCTAGTTCAGGGTTCCTCCATGTAACATTTTAGAATGATAGTATTCTTGCAGCTTACCTCCTCGCATAAATATTGCCTCCATAGCATATCCACTTATATTTGTATACACTTAAAAATGATGATGCAAATTGGGAAATGCAAGAAATAAAACTTCACTGGTATTTCATTTCAATTCTTCAAAATCCTTCTATTAATTATTTCCCCACTGGAAACTATTTAAACTAGTTACTATGGCACAGAGTGGTGTAGCCACACCTATAAAAAGATGTTATAAAATTTTGAAAGTATTGCTTTACCCACACAAATATAATAACTTTAATGTTATTAATATTATTTCACCATTTCATGATGGACTCCATCTTTGTAAGATCAATTTTGAGTTTCCCTCCACTAATTGCATACCTCAAATACATAATTGTCTACTAGGAAAATTCACATTTCTTAAGGTTTTCTTGTAGTTGATGCTTACTCAGGTATCTAACACTTGCATGAGATGTGATATATGATATTTATAGTTAGATATATAAACTAAGATGTCATATAAGTACTTTATTACAAATGAATTTAGAAAAGGATGGAATATAACATCCATCAAATGCATAAAAGTAATTAGTACATTGCATAAACTAAATGGAATTACCAACCATTCATATAGATATTGCCTCATGTTTAAGGTAGTATTCCATATGTCTTTTTTTTACTCATGCATAGTGTTATCCCAATTTAAGATCCAACTTGGTGATGTAGTTGGCATGATGCAACAATTCTAGCAAGTCATCAATCCTAGGTGGAGGGTATCGACTCTTCAGAGTTATCTTATTCAATATTCTACAATCAATACACATTCTCCAAGTCCCATTTTGTATTGGGTACTATGATGACAGGTTCCATTCTAAAATATTTATTTCAACTGTTTATTCACTTCATCTACTTGTAGGATGGAGTGTATGTATAGTCTGATGTTTTCCATGGGGATCCATGAAACAACTATATCTCATGCTCCAATTCCCTTCACATTTACCAATTTATTTTATATTTGATTATGTCTTAAGAAGATAAATACAAACTTCCTTCAAAATTGATTAGTTTATTAGCTCGATTAGCACTTACAAGAGAGATCTTAGATTTACCTTCGTGTGCATTGATGATGAAGGAATCCCCATTCTTGCTTAGGAAGTACATGTTTTCCATCCTCATGAATATTTCATTCTTGAGATGTACCTATAGGGGCTTCCAAATATTATACCACGCACATCAAGTTGTACTACATCTACCTTCACTTCATCATTACAATTTTCACTTATGGAAGATTTGATCGTATAATGTTTAGTGTCCCTAGGATCTGTATCCTTATTTACCTATCCTAGTGGGTATGGGTAAGAATGAACTTCAAATGCAATATTGCTAAATAGATCCTTCGTTATGAGGTTGTACCATAGGCTAAAATAAAATATAGTATCAACCTTTGTCTTCTTTACCTAGATCTTGATATGGAATAAATTAGGCACCCCCTTCTCTTCCTTCGAATGGAGGATACTCATGTTCACCTTCTTCTACATTGTATTCCAAAAAATATTTTCATGTACATCTGAGAAAATTTCTACTTGGCTTCTTTAATCCATATCTATCATGTTCCTCTTCTTGGCATACTTCTTGTGGTTCTTTGGATTCATCTTCGATGTGACCATCAATATTACGATATTGATTACAATGGTTATTTGGATCCTTGCAATGGTGTGTAGTTTGTTAATTTTCCTCTTATCCTTTACTTTTCACTTCTTTTTTAAATCCTTGGAAGTGTCTTGGGTATCTTTCTTCTTGAAACCACTTGGTTTTCCTTTCTTCTTGTCCATATTCTCCAAATACAATGCATGTACATAGGCCATCTCATTAGTGGTCCTAGGTTCAAAGAGAATCACTTTCCTTCTTCAATGATTATGGATACCACCCAAATACTTGAGTACTATGCATAATGGATTTTTTTCTAATCTCATTGATGTACTCTTTCGCACTCTTCCTTTGCTTCTGCTAGAAATAATGCCAGCTAATCCACTAGTCCTCTTTGTAGACAATAGTTTAGAAATGTGAATTGATGATGGTTTTGAACACCTCCCACTTAGCTATTGGGGAATCATCCTCTAACCTAAGGATTTATGTGTGGCTTCCCACCAAGTTTTTGCATGGCCTCTAACATCAATTGGGAAAATGATATATTTTTCTCTTATCTTATGTTATGAACATTAAAATAGGCTTCTGACTATTGAAATCACTTATTCATCCACTACTATAATACAAGGTTGTAACGTTATAATTAGTGTCAAACCCCAATGCAATTTTATATGAAAAAATTGAAGGAATGAATATGAAATGGGTGTCATTGTGATTTGCATCAAATTTGCATCATTCTTGTATCTTATAATTCAACACAATCTCTGTAAGGAATCATACTAATGATGATTAAAATGAATTGAACAATTATTTAGCATCGAACTAACATATTCCAATGTATCAAGGACATTATATTAGCGTTACTCTCAACTGTGTCATGTAACAATTCCTATTAGTAAGAATTCAAAACATGAATTAAAATTTCCTTAAGTATTAGAAACTACCTCCATGTTGGAATCCTCAAATGGACATTTTCGATGATTTCTAATATCCATCATTATAGATAGCTTCCAAAATATCACTTATATAACACTCATGATAGGTCCATTCAAACCTACCATGCTCTATTAGCTAAAATTGGTTATCACAAATACAATGTCAATTAGCTTAGTGTATCGCCCTCAGACTCATATATATCTTTCCACAACATCAAAAGCAACCATTTCCAGTAATATGCACTTGGATTGATGTGTGTAAATACTCATGTCTTTCCCAATATGCAAGGGAATATTAGGATGATTAATCCTCCCTTGTCCAATTTGGTCATATGTCTAAATCAGGAGTCCATCCAGTCTATTTTTAGTCACTAGCATCATTGGTCCACTTGGCCTAATTGGGGCACAAGTTTCAATTACTAAAGTGTGGGAAACACTAATTGAGGCCTACTGCCACTGATTTCACTTGCATGCATCAGTTTAGGAGCCTCCTAGACCAATACCTACAATTTAGGATGCACTGGGAGTGCTGAAACCAACCAAGGTTAGTTCAGTTGAGTTGGTGACTAGTCAAGCTAAGTTAGGAGTCAGTTACATTCAGTTCTAGTCCTATACATTTAGTTAGCGCTAGGTTTGCATGGTTGCATGCAGGAGGGGCGAATTTCTCACCTACCACAATCAGTTATCCTTAGTCAACACTTGAGTTGTGTTTTAGAAATCCGATGAACTCTGATTATGGTTTAGACAAGGTCAGTTAACTATTGAGTCCTCCAACAATGATTTAGAGAAGATCTTAGTTACCTACAGTGAAGTAGAGTCTAATCAATTCGAATTTCCTCATGTGGATTCGAATTGCATGTGGCTATTTACGCCATTGTACTTCATTGTAATTACTATCTAATTACTTTTTGATTAATGAAAGAATTCACAGCTACAAGCCATTTTGCACTGTTTCATTCTTCAATTGCTGAGTAAATTGTGTGATGTATCTTGTGATTTGTGTGTTTGTCTACAGATATATGTGCTCAATTTAATATGGTATCAGAGCCTCGGTGGACAAGACACCTCTCCTCCTTATATCTCTAGCTGGATCATTTTTTTTTAGCAAAAATGCTTAGATTGGGAGTTTTGTCCTATGGGGCAAGCTCCCCTGTGAAGGAAACTGCAACTTTGATTGCTCTAGTTTCAACATCCTTGGTTATCTACATATCTAGTGTCTTTTATGCCTTCACTCATTAGTACTGTGCTGCAATTTCAGTAATCAACCAGACTTGAATGAGATGTAATGCATCTATAGTAGTACTTAGCAGAATATCTTTCATAAAATACTATATAACTTTCATAAACTACTATAGTTGGGATTGGTTATTGTAATGTATTCACTGCTACAGTACTGTACTGGCAGAATATCTTTCATAAACTACTATAGTTGGGATTGGTTATTGTAATGTATTAACTACTATAGTACTGCTGTTGTAGCAGTATATCTTTCATAAACTACTGTATAGTTGGGATTGGTTAGTGTATTCACTGTTTTACTATAGCATTAGCATTCATAGGCTGCAATCCAACATTAGCATTCATAGGCTCCAATCCAAGTGTGTGTAACAGGGTTTGAAGTTTTTAGTTTCTTTTTATAGCTCAAGTATATTGTGCTTGCACTATGAAACCCAGGAGGAGCTTTAGATATGTATTCTACCACGATTTTATGTACTAAAATCTACGTTTCTTTCATTTATCATGTTTGCAATTTTCATAGTCATTTGTAAATATTGAGTTCACTTTTACTATTTATCAATCAATATAATTTGCGCTATATTGAGACCTCATATTAACCATGGTCAATGCCATAAACGTATTGACTAATAGAACACTTACCCTACTGACACTTTACTTATTAACCCATAACATTGATAGAAATGTTAATAAAATATTTGATAAAAATTACTATACAATTAAGAAAATAAAAGCATTTTATATAAAAAAAAGTGCATAAGCTTAAATAGAAAGAACAATAGTAATACATACATTAGTAGTGAGTGGTCTTCATGGATGGAATAAATGCTGAAAACCTTCCGCTCGTACCTCATGAAAGCCCGGGTCCCTGTTTCTCTATAATAGCCGGGATGCCTTTGATTGCTTTGAAGCTGAACAACGATCTTATATATGTTGCATATACCTTGAGAGCTTCTTTGGGGTAAAAGCATACCTTCCATTTTGAGATAGTGTATTTATTGTATACGGTCCTTTGATAGTCCTTTTACAAGGCATGTGAATGCACATCTTACTAAACTTGTCAACTGCTAGAAATAAATAATTACGTCCTTTCCTGGTTCTTGGAAAATCACCCACAAAATTTATGGAGATGCTCTCATATGGTATAGTAGGTGTAGGTAAGGAATGGTACAAACCTTGCTTCTCACCAATGAGTTTACAATAAAGTATACATCCTCTAATAAATTGAGCTACACACTCTTGCACCCTAAACCTATATGCATACCTCTATAAGTTGGGAATTATATTCCCAACACCAAAATGCTCTACAACTTTGGATATGTAAGCCTCTTTGATAAGCTAGAATATTTCATCTTTATGAACAAAGAGATTGTTCAAATTGTAGAGAAACTCAACATAGACATGGTACTCAACCTTTCTATCACCTTCCTCAACACGAAATTGGACTTGTAACTTTTGAAATACCTCCTTGAAGTCACCATCGTCTATTTATGCTTGTAGATATGCATCATGGGTGAAAGGATCCATGTATGTAAAAGTAACCAAAGTTTTTATCTTAAATGTGGTTGGAATTGAGAGCATGCCTACCAACATATTAGTATTTCCCTTATTATATTTGATGATAACATGAAATTGTTTTAAAAAACCCATCCACTTGAAGTGTTTGGTTTATTGAAGGTTACTTTAGGTTTGTGAATACTACAATGCTAGAGATCAATGTGGATGATGGTATACTTGAACATCATATAGTGTTTCCATTTCTCAACATCTTGTAACAAATCATATAGTTCATTTTCATATGTAGGATAGTTCAGGGTTCCTCCATGTAACATTTTAGAATGATAGTATTCTTGGAGCTTACCTCCTCGCATAAATATTGCCTCCATAGCATATCCACTTATATTTGTCTATACTTAAAAATGATGATGCAAATTGGGAAATGCAAGAAATAAAAATTCACTGGTATTTCATTTCAATTCTTCAAAATCCTTCTATTAATTATTTCCCCATTGGAAACTCTTTAAACTAGTTACTATGGCACAGAGTGGTGTAGCCACACCTATAAAAAGGATGTTATAAAATTTTGAAAGTATTGCTTCACCCACACAAATATAATAAATTTAATGTTATTAATATTATTTTACCATTTCATGATGGACTCCATCTTTGTAAGATCAATTTTGAGTTTCCCTCCACTAATTGCATACCTCAAATACATAAATGTCTACTAGGAAAATTCACATTTCTTAAGGTTTTCTTGTAGTTGATGCTTACTCAGGTATATAACACTTGCATGAGATGTGATATATGATATTTATAGTTAGATATATAAACTAAGATGTCATATAAGTACTTTATTACAAATGAATTTAGTAAGGGATGGAATATAACATCCATCAAATGCATAAAATTAGTTAGTACATTGCATAAACTGAATGGAATTACTCATGCATAGTGTTATCCCAATTTAAGATCCAACTTGGTGATGTAGTTGACATGATGCAACAATTCTAGCAAGTCATCAATCCTAGGTGGAGGGTATCGACTCTTCAGAGTTATCTTATTCAATATTCTACAATCAATACACATTCTCCAAGTCCCATTTTGTATTGGGTACTATGATGATAGGTGCCATTCTAAAATATTTATTTCAACTGTTTATTCACTTCATCTACTTGCAGGATGGAGTGTATGTATAGCCTCTGATGTTTTCCATGGGGATCCATGAAACAACTATATCTCATGCTCCAATTCCCTTCACATTTACCAATTTATTTTATATTTGATTATCTCTTAAGAATATAAATACAAACTTCCTTCAAAATTGATTAGTTTATTAGCTCGGTTAGCACTTACAAGAGAGATCTTAGATTTACCTTTGTGTGCATTGATGATGAAGGACTCCCCACTCTTGCTTAGGAAGTACATGTTTTCCATCCTAACGAAGATTTCATTCTTGAGATGTACCTATAGGGGATTCCAAATATTATACCACACACATCAAGTGGTACTGCATCTACCTTCACTTCATCATTACAATCTTCACATATGGAAAATTTGATCGTATAATGTTTAGTGTCCCTAGGATCTGTATCCTTATTTACATATCCTAGTGGGTATGGGTAAGAATGAACTTCAAATGCAATATTGCTAAATAGATCCTTCGTTATGAGGTTGTACCATAGGCTAAAATAAAATATAGTATCAACCTTTGTCTTCTTTACCTAGATCTTGATATGGAATAAATTAGGCACCCCCTTCTCTTCCTTCAAATGGAGGATACTCATGTTCACCTTCTTCTACATTTTATTACAAAAAAAAAATTCATGTACATCTGAGAAAATTTCTACTTGGTTTCTTTAATCCATATCTGTCATGTTCCTCTTCTTGGCATACTTCTTGTGGTTCTTTGGATTCATCTTCGATGTGACCATCGATATTACGATATTGATTACAATGGTTATTTGGATCCTTGCAATGGTGTGTAGTTTGTTAATTTTCCTCTTAGCCTTTCCTTTTCAGTTCTTTTTTAAATCCTTGGAAGTGTCTTGGGTATCTTTCTTCTTGAAACCACTTGGTTTTCCTTTCTTCTTGTCCATATTCTCCAAATACAATGCATGTACATAGGCCATATCATTAATGGTCCTAGGTTCAAAGAGAATCACTTTCCTTCTTCAATGATTATGGATACCACCCAAGTACTTGAGTACTATGCATAATGGATTTTTTTCTAATCTCATTGGGGTACTCTCGCGCACTCTTCCTTTGCTTCTACTCGAAATAATGCCAGCTGATCCACTAGTCCTCTTTGTAGACAATAGGGTAGAAATATGAATTGATGATGGTTTTGAACACCTCCCACTTAGCTATTGGGGAATCATCCTCTAACCTAAGGATTTATGTGTGGCTTCCCACCAAGTTTTTGCATGGCCTCTAACATCAACTGGGAAAATGATATATTTTTCTCTTCTCTTATGTTATGAACATTAGTCTGACTATTGAAATAACTTATTCATCCACTACTATAATACAAGCTTGTAACGTTATAATTAGTGTCAACCCCCAATGCAATTTTATGTGAAAAAAATTGAAGGAATGAATATTAAATGGGTGTCATTGTGATTTGCATCATTCTTGTATCTTATTATTCAACACAATCTCTGTAAGGCATCATATTAATGATGATTAAAATTAGTTGAACAATTATTTAGCATCGAATTAACATCTTCCAATGTATCAAGGACATTATATTAGCGTTACTCTCAACTGTGTCATGTAACAATTCCTATTAGTAAGAATTCAAAACATGAATTAAAATTTCCTTAAGTATTATAAACTACCTCCATGTTGGAATCCTCAAATGGACATTTTCGATGATTTCTGATATCCATCATTATATATAGCTTCCAAAATATCACTTATATAACACTCATGATAGGTCCATTCAAACCTACCATGCTCTATTAGCTAAAATTGGTTATCACAAATACAATGTCAATTATCTTAGTGTATCACCCTCAGACTCATATATATCTTTTCACAGCATCAAAAGAAACCATTTCTAGTAATATGCACTTGGATTCATGTGTGTAAATACTCATGTCTTTCCCAATATGCAAGAGAATATTAGGATTATTAATCCTCCCTTGTCCAATTTGGTCATATGTCTAAATCGGGAGTCCATCCAGTGTATTTTTAGTCACTAGCATCGTTGGTCCACTTGGCCTAATTGGGGCACATGTTTCAGTTACTAAAGTGTGGGGAACACTAATTGAGGCCTACTGCCACTGATTTCACTTGCATGCATCAGTTTAGGAGCCTCCTAGACCAATCCCTACAATTTAGGAGGCACTGGGAGTGCCGAAACCAACCAAGGTCAGTTCAGTTGAGTTGGTGACTAGTCAAGCTAAGTTAGGAGTCAATTACATTTAGTTTTGGTCCTCTACATTCAGGTAGCGCTAGGTTTGCATGGCTACATGCAAGATGGGCGCATTTCTCACCTACCATAGTTAGTTATCCTTAGTCAACACTGAATATAACACTTGAGTTGTGTTTTAGAACTCCGATGAACTCTGATTATGGTTTAGACAAGGTCAGTTAACTATTGAGTCCTCCGACAGTGATTTAGACAAGGTCTTAGTTACCTACAATCAAGTAGAGTCTAATCAATTCTAATTTCCTCATGTGGATTCGAATTGTAGTGGCTATTTAATCCATTGTACTTCATTGTAATTACTATCCAATTACTTTTTGATTAATGAAAGCATTCACAGCTGCAAGCCATTTTTGCATTGTTTCATTCTTCAATTGCTGAGTAAATTGTGTGATCTATCTTGTGAGTTGTGTGTTTGTCAACAGATATATGTGCTCAATTTAATATGGTATCAGAGCCTCGGTGGAAAAGACACCTCTCCTCCTTAGATCTCTAGATGGATCATTTTTTTTTAGCAAAAATGCTCCTTCGAGTACTGCACTAGAAGCGGAGAATTTACCACTTAATATCCCAAGTTAGGAAATTGTTGATCAAGTTTTCTTGATCAACTATGATGGGTCTAAAGGAAATTCCAAAAGTCCAAACTGTCGACCTTACTTTGTATGTTTGATTGTGTGACAGGTTATCAGCTCTTCTCACAACATTCACTACAAGAAACCCTTTCTTCTCACTACATTCGCTACAGCGGCTCAGTCCTTCTTACTACATTCAAATTGGTTCATCCAGTAGAGCCTCTCAATCCCTTTAACTATCACCAGTGGAAGGAAGACATGGAGGTACTTCTCCGCACCAAGTAGCTCTTTAGACTCATAGAGGAAACAGAGGTAGTGCTAGCTTTAGATCATTACAAAGAAAAGTACTGGAACAGGATTGATGAAGCCCATGGACACTTGTTCTCCTCAGTTTCTTGATATCTTCGATTCCACATCCAAGGATTGAAGACTCCCAAGGAGATTTGGGACAAGCTTTCCTCCTTATTTGATAAGCAAGATGAGATGAGGGTCCATCAACTAGAAAATGATATGATCACTCTTAATCCATCCAACTTCGAATCACTGAATGAATTATTCACAAAGTTCAAGAACCTGATATATTAGTTGAAGCAATGCAAAGTGGAGAAGGATGAAGATCAGCTCATCCTTTCCATTCTCACAAAGCTCAATGCATACTACTCAGTATTTGTATCAACCTTCCAAACAATAAGGCTCACTACTCCAAATTGGAAGATGCCCACTCTTAATGCCTTCATCCAATCTCTCATTTCTGAGAATGATAAATTGATCCAAATGGGGATCATTCGATCTTCCAAATATCAAGCTCAGGTTGCAAGAGGAGATAAGGTAGCGAATGACAAAGGGAAGAAAAGAGATGAGTCTCCTGTGAAGAAAGAGTAGTCAAAGGAGCCTTCAGGTTCAAGGAGAAGTAAGAAGAATGGCAAAGACAAGGTCCTATGCTCTTACTGTGGAAGGGGTTTTCATTCTGAAAGCTCCTGTATGAGAAGAAAACTTGATGAAATGGCTCTTATTTTGAAGAAACATAACATTTCTGCACCTACTAGTGCAAGGAAGGATGACTCTGAAGAAGAACATGAAGAATACCAAAGGAAATTCCATGCACTGAAGTCTTGCTGCACATTAGCACATGTATTCCTCATTGATTTTGGAGCTTCCAACCATATGGCTGCATCCAGAGAATCATTCTCTTCTTTTTCAGTCCTTCGATAGTCCTAGTATTCATATGGGAAATAACAGTAAAGTCAAAACAAAAGGGAAGGGCTCTGTCAAGCTTGAACATGGAAGGTTCAAAGATGTGCTATTTGTTCCCTCCCTAACTTCAAACCTGTTATCTGTCTATCAGATGACCCATACTAGATCTCCAAAGCGAGTGATATTTGGCCCTAACTCAGTGGAGATCATAGATATCTCTACTGGGAACATCATAGCGAAGGGTGTTGCAAATCATGCTTCAAAAGCATATGAGTTCTCACATTTCATGCCTCCTTCAGAACCAATGCACTCTCAGCAGCCACTTGCAAGGGAAGGTAAAATCATTGCATCTACTTCTTTTGCAACTTCTACTAGTATTACAGATCCATCTTTATCAGTTTATGAGATTAAGATTCAGGGTGACTCAGATCTAGATTCAGTCCCTACTTCCAAACTGGAAGCTAAGAAGATTACTGGAAACTCACCTGACACTCAGAAAGGAAAGACCCTTGCGCTATGCCATGCAATCTTACCTCCTTCAAAGAGATACAACAGACTCCCTATAAGATGTTATATGGCAAGGGCTCAATCTCACTACATTCAGAAGAATGGATATGATCATACACCTCTTCATCTAGCAAGAGACAAAGGTTACATTCCTCCTTCCTTCTATCATCATTTATGGAGAAGAAGGAGAAGTCTACATGCCAGGCCCCAGAATACCTGTGCATAGCACACCATGAATGTTGCTTCGCTACCTCACAGAGATGAAGATTGCAGCAACATATTTTCAAATTTTTCAAACTTGAGACCTGATTCTACCTGCTTATATAGAGGGGGGGATTTTTTCCCATGTGGTTTTTTCCCTGGCTCCTTGTATTAAGCAGTTACTTTATTTTACTTGATGTAATGGGTGACCTATGGTCTTAGTTACCAGGGCCCACAGATTTTCCAAGTTAGCATTCAGGGGGGGTATTAGGATTATTAATCCTCCCTTGTCCAATTTGGTCATATGTCTAAATCAGGAGTCATATCTAAATCAAGAGTCCATCCAGTCTATTTTTAGTCACTAGCACCATTGGGTCCACTTGGCCTAATTGGGGCACATGTTTTAGTTAATAAATTGTGGGGAACACTAATTGAGGCCTACTGCCACTGATTGCAATTGCATGCATCAGTTTAGGAGCCTCCTAGACTAATCCCTACAATTTAGGAGCCACTAAGAGTGCCAAAACCAACCAAGGTCAGTTCAGTTGAGTTGGTGACTAGTCAAGTTAAGTTAGGAGTCAGTTACATCCAGTTCTAGTCCTCTACATTCAGTTAGCACTAGGTTTGCATGGCTACATGCATGAGGGGTGGATTTCTCACCTACCATAGTTAGTTAGCCTTAGTCAACACTGAATGTAATAGTTGAGTTGTGTTTTAGAACTTCGATGAACTCCGGTTATGGTTTAGACAAGGTTAGTTAACTATTGAGTCCTCCGATAGTGATTTAGACAAGGTCTTAGTTACCTACATTCAAGTAGAGTCTAATCAATTCGAATTTCCTCATGTGGATTTGAATTGCATGTGGCTCTTTAAGCCATTGTACTTCATTGTAATTACTATATAATTACTTTTTTTATTAATAAAAGCATTCACAGCTGCAAGCCATTTTTGCACCGTTTCATTCTTCAATTGCTGAGTAAATTGTGTGATCTATCTTGTGAGTTGTGTGTT
Organism: Pseudotsuga menziesii; assembly: GCA_001517045.1. Classification (NCBI taxonomy): domain Eukaryota; kingdom Viridiplantae; phylum Streptophyta; class Pinopsida; order Pinales; family Pinaceae; genus Pseudotsuga; species Pseudotsuga menziesii. Next base: position 124,628 of record LPNX010939644.1, read on the forward strand.
TGTCCACGGATCTATGTTCTCAATTTAATAGAGAACAACTTCAAGGAGACACATGCATATCTTTCATCTCTATAACATATTTCCAAATTCAAACTGTCAAATGTAATCGCCTTAAACAAAGCATTTCATGTTGGAATTTTGTGTTGAGGCCAAATAAAAAATTATATGCTAATTATTAAACATCGCTTTCTTTCAACACCCATATCATATAAATGTAACATTCATATCCTAATTTTATTCTTGAAGTTTAACAATTCTCCAAACATTTATATGCATAAGTCAAATCCTATGGTGCAATTTTATCAAACCTCTTATTGTTAATTTCCACAAGAGCTCTTAATGTTACCAATACTATGTAAGTTGATTAAGTGTTACAAGCATTATATCCTAATTTGTACACTTGTTTCTATGTACAAGAATAATCTATTATCCTAACATGACACAAAAACATTGTCATTAATTTCTCTTGATCCTGTACAACCCCTAGTGTTGTAACCATATGCTATGATACCAATTTGTAATGTACTTCCATTACAACATCACATATAGGATTTATTAGTCTAAAGATGTATTGATGGAAACAATATGTACATAAAAAATTCAGTAATATAATGTCATTTTAAAAGAAATCATCCCTGTTGATTACAATGACAATATTTGGATTTATACCAGTCCACATGTGTCATGATTTCAATCTCTAATGCAAAGCCTAATTGAAAATTTATGGAGGCAACAAAACCAAAATCACAATCTTAGTTCAATTAGAACTAACATTTCACAAATGATCACATAACACCTTTCCAATATGGGGACTCTAAAGTATATACAACATAATCAAATCACCATACGCATAAAAAATGCTTCACATACTAATTCTACTTTAGAATTAATCAATTATGTCAACTCTTTAATTTTCTTAGAATCCCTTAAATGGAGGTGTTGTTTTTTCTCTAAG
>LPNX010939663.1:6283-17275 GCA_001517045.1 Pseudotsuga menziesii
TGCAGTGGTTGCCTCAAAAGATAGTGAATGGGGTGGTGATTACTGGTTGGCATGCTGTATAGAGGGAAAACAAACCCTCATTATGTCCATGACTGATGATGAAAACAACCACTTCCCCACTGGGTCTATGGTTGTTAAAGGTGAATACCTTACACATGACAACAATGCAAGAAAGAAGAGTGGATATGTTTACAAGGATTACAGACCAGGTGCAAGTGTGTATCACTTTACCAACTTAATCATTGGTACAAACCTGCAGGTACAAACAATGCCTAGCCAAAATTCATCGAAGGTACGCTACTTCTTACCGGATACAGAGCATGAGAGACTAATGGAGACCATTGTTATAAGAGATGATCCGGAGGGCTTGGTTGTATGATAATAGGTGGGATCTAGCATGATGAGGTATGCATCATAATTTAAATTTCCCCATGTATGTTTCTTATGAATATGTCAATTTTGTGTTCTTGATATGCAAAATTTTCCATAATGTTGTTTGAAACAATCGATGTGTACAAAGCCAAGCCCTTCTTTGTAATTGTTCAAAATTTTGTTAAGAAATCCCATCATTTAAGTCACTTGCACCGATGAGAAAACAATGCAATATAATTTCCCAAAAAAACAACATGGAGCTTAAAAAACTTGAATTTCATGTGGTCATACAAAATATCCATAGATAGGAATTATATATTTTGAAAGCTTCACCTTCATCATCATCCTCATCATCCTCATCATCATCATCCTCATCATCATCCTCACCATCAACATCACCTTCATCATCATCCTCACCATCAACATCACCTTCATCATCATCATTCATCATCATCATCCTCATCATAATCATCACTATCAACATCATCCTCATCTTCATCATCATCATCACCTTCACCTTCATCATCATCATCATCATCATCACTATCAACATCATCCTCACCTTCATCATCATCATCACCTTCACCTTCATCATCATCATCATCATCATCATCATCCTCACCTTCATCATCATCACCACCATCAACATCATCACCATCACCATCAACATCATCTTCATCACCTTCATCATCATCATCATCATCATCCTCATCATCATCATCCTCATCATCATCATCATGATCATGATCATCATCACCTTCATCATCATCATCATCATCATCCTCACCTTCATCATCATAAGAACCCTCAACATCATCACCATCACCATCATCCTCATCATCATCACCATCAACATCATTAACATCATCATCATCCTCATCGTCATCATCACCATCAACATCACGAACATCATCATCATCGTGCTCATCATCATCCTCATCCTCATCACCATCAACATCATCACCATCAACATCATGAACACCATCAACATCATCATCATCATCATCTTCATCATCAACATCATGAACATCATGAACATCATCATCATTATCATCACCATCACCATCACCATCAACATCATCAACATCATCCTCATCATCATCCTCACTGTCATCATCATCCTTATCATAATCATCACCATCAACATCATCACCATCATCATCATCACCATCATCTTCATCATCATCACCATCAACATCGTGAACATCATCATCATCATTCTCATCATCATCCTCATCCTCCTCATCCTCACCATCAACATCACCTTCATCATCATCATTCATCATCATCATCCTCATCATCATCATCACCATCAACATCATCCTCACCTTCATCATCATCATCACCATCATCTTCATCATCATCCTCATCATCCTCATCATCATCATCCTCATCATCATCCTCACCATCAACATCACCTTCATCATCATCATTCATCATCCTCATCCTCATCATCATCATCACCATCAACATCATCCTCACCTTCATCATCATCATCACCTTCACCTTCATCATCATCATCATCATCATCCTCGCCTTCATCATCATCATCACCATCATCAACACCATCACCATCAACAATGCCTCAAATCAAAACTCATAATGTTGCATGGGTATCCATTATTCTATGTATCCCACTATTATGGTCTTATGACCTTGGAAACGGTCAATGGAGGAGACCTAAACCTCGATCCCTAAAGGAATATTTTATCCATGTAGGGACAAGAAGGTATCCTCCACCAACAACACGTGGCCTCCCTAGATTATCGTTGGACCATGAATGATAATGTTTGTACCATTAGGTGGATTTTCGAAATGGATTTTTGAAATATGTACATGTCTTAGGGCCCTGGGAATGTATTTCCAAGGAAGAACACCATGCCTTTATCCCTAAAGAAACCATTGAGCCATCGAGAGCCATGAATAATGCCTTGAATAAACAAGCATGATAGTGTGATGGTATCCATGGAACTGTGTATCCATGTCTTGTATATTGGGGCCTTGGATTATTTTCAACAATAATATTGACTATAATATTGAGTATCCTTGATATTTGACTATAATATTGATGCCATTAGAATGTTGTCAACACTAGGCATGATTGTTATTCCTACAATTCTTATCCTACGAAATTTCATGTGATTTGGATGAGCTATTCTTGAGATATGTCAATTTCAAGTTTTTGACAAATTGATTGCTAAAAAAATAGTCAATCTACATTTTGAGGTTTCATATGCCATTTGGGGTTTTAAAGTCAGCTCTCATATCTATTTTCTATTTTAATTCTTTATATCAGTAGATTGATGGACATAAACCATTGGTAAAAAATGGACAGTTTATTAGCCAACACACTTTCATTTGCCAAGGCTTTGAAAGCTATTAACTCCTATAAAAAGGGTGGTTATGTTACAACAAACACATGCGATAGGTTATCAATAAAGCCAACTTGATTCCATTCATTCTTTTCATAGGCCTAATTTCAACTTCATGCTCTTGGATATGCAAAGTTCACTTGAAGCATCCATGCCCAATGGACATAAACAATTGGTAAAATATGGGCAGTTGAGTAGCCAACACGCTTTCATTTTCCAAGGCTTTGAAAAATGAAAGTGCCTTGAATAATCCAAAACAAAAAAGAAAATTTGAAAGGTGCTAGAAAGTTTAATAGAAAGGAATGCTTCAAATATTGGTATGTCCCATTAGTTGATTTAGGGTGTATTTCAAATGGCAGGAACTTAGGGTTAGGGTGTAATGTTGGAATATATTAAAGCCACTCACAACTTAGTACCATGCCCAATAATAGATGTAACACCTTGCATGGATCACACACACTTATTAACATTCCTAATAACACGATGCTACACAACAAGTCAAAGTTATATTTGAACACTTGTCCATAATGAGTACTTGTTGTGAATTTGATATCTCATTCAAATCTAGATGGGCTCTCCTCATAACATATTTTTCTTGTCATTGTAAGGACTACTCCATAGGAAATATATTGTCTCTAGTGCATATGCTGCAATAGTCATGGAATTTGAATCAACTCATTTAGAACTTGAAGACAATATTAGCCATGGCTACATACCCTAAGTGCATATGCCCAACCTTAACAACATTTCCACTTCTCTTTTGCAACAAGCATACAATCATGCCCAACTAGAATTACATATGCACCCTTAAAGACCAAAATTCATAGGTTATGCATGTCACATTGATTCTTACATCCATGTATACACTTTACATCTTATGTCTTTATTTTTTTCATCACTCCAAACATGGAATTTAACAAGTACAATATACACACATGTTATCACAAGCTTAGCTCATTTTCATAACTAGCTTAATGGAAATAAAATTCATGGGTTATGCATACCACACTAAGTTTTATATCCATATACCATTTACATCATGAATCTTTGGTTCATTCATCACTCCTTACATGGATTTTCACATGCATAAGACACACATATATTATCATAATCCTATCACAATCTTAAAACCAACTCCATGCAAATAAAATTTTGCAACCCCAATTCCACCAGGTGTCCCTGAACGGTATCTGAAGGTGACCTGCAACTCACCATAGATCGATGCTCAGGCCTCCGATCGATGAACCGTCGATTTCGTTGGATTCGTGATGTGGGATTTTAGCTAGGGGGGGCCTCTCCCTCTTGTCCATTTCCTGGTGACCTCTGTCTACGGTCGTTTCTGGAGCTAGGGTTTTGCTCAGTAGGGGACAATGCAGTCACGCCAACGAGGGCCAAAGCTGGAAAGCCATAGATGGTGGGGATGCGGTTGGCATTGCCATATTTCCCATGCCCAAACACACTAGGAGGAGTTATCATAATTCAAAATTGCCGCTCCGTGAGGTTTTTTGTGCACCGGGCCCAAGTCCACTACATGTCCCTGAACGGTGTATGGAGGTGATCTGGAACTTACCATAGATTGATGCTCGGGCCTCTGATCGATGAACCGTCGATTCCGTTGGATTCGTGACGGGGGATTTTAGCTAGGGGGGGGCCTCTCCCTCCCATCCATTTCCTGGTGACCTCCGTTTACGGTCGTTTCTGGAGCTAGGGTTTCGCTCAGTAGGGGACAATGCAGTCACGCCAACGAGGGTAAAAGATGGAAAGCCATGGATGGTGGGGATGTGGTTGGCATTTCCATATTTACCATGCCCAAACACACTAGCAGGAGTTAACAGAATTCAAAATTTCCGCTCCATGAGGTTTTTTGCGCACCGGGCCCAAGTCCACTACGTGTCCCTGAACGGTATATGGAGGTGACATGCAACTCGCCATAGATCAATGCTCAGGCCTCCGATCGATGAACCGTCGATTCCGTTGGATTCGTGACGGGGGATTTTAGCTAGGGGGGGGGCTCTCCCTCCTGTCCATTGCCCGGTGACCTCCGTCTACGGTCGTTTCTGGAGCTAGGGTTTCGCTCAGTAGGGGACAATGCAGTCACACCAATGAGGGCCAAATATGGAAAGCCACAGATGGAGGAATGCGGTTGCCATTGCCATATTTCCCATGCCCAAACACACTAGCAGGAGTTGACAGAATTCAAAATTGCCGCTCCGTGAGGTTTTTTGCGCACTGGGCCCAAGTCCACCAGGTGTCCCTGAACGATATCTGGAGGTGACCTGCAACTCGCCATAGATCGATGCTCGGGCCTCCGATCGACGAACTGTCGATTTCGTTGGATTCGTGACATGGGATTTTATCTAGGGGGGGCCTCTCCCTCCTATCCATTGCCCGGTGACCTCCATCTACGGTCATTTCTGGAGCTAGGGTTTCACTCAGTAGGGGACAATGCAGTCACGCCAACGAGGGCCAAAGCTAGAAAGCCACAGATGGTGGGGATGCGGTTGGCATTGCCATATTTCCCATGCCCAAACACACTAGCAGGAGTTGACAGAATTCAAAATTTCCGCTCCGTGAGGTTTTTTGCACATCGGGCCCAAGTCCACCAGGTATCCCTGAACGGTATCTGGAGGTGACCTGCAACTCGCCATAGATCGATGCTCGGGCCTCCGATCGATGAACCATCGATTCCGTTGGATTCATGATGCGGGATTTTAGCTAGGGGGGGCCCTCTCCCTCCTGTCCATTTCCCGGTGACCTTTGTCTACGGTTGTTTCTGGAGCTAGGGTTTCATTTCATGACTAGTTATGCATAAAATTATGTCTTTGAAAGATGCCAACCAACTGGTCTCGAGATTTACAAAATTCTAAACATATTTCTTTAAATTTCTTACAAGCTCTCGAATAAAATGATATATGGTATCAATGAGTTTTATTTTATGATGGAATACATCATTTTTGTACAAAGAAATGGCTAATTTGTTATCACAAAACACATGAGTTGCTTCATTTTCTTCATGCTAGAGATCTACTAAAATCCTCCTTAGCCATATAGCAAGACACACTAGTGATGTTGCTGCCACAGAATGTTCCTTCTTTCTCTCTATGCATTGTTCATGTTAAATCTTCCCCTGCCTCTATTATTTGTTCCACTTCCTTTGATGATAATTGGTTGTGTACGGAATGCTCAAGAGTATATTTTTCCAAATCAATTATTGATTCATGAGACAGTAAGGATCCCATCAACTCTTCTCTTGATAGATGTGACAGTCCTTTGCATTCTTCAATGGCTATACTACAATGACAAGTTTCTTAGGAAGGATTCTTAACCTATTTCATAGCCTTCTGGTTAGTCAAATATTCTCTATGAATTCTTAGCTAGTTGACGAGTTCCATTACCCTTTCCATAAATTGATTTGTTGTCTTATAATCCTTCATTTTCAAATTCTGAAATTCTATTTTAAGAGTCTATAACTGGACATGTATCACTTTATTAGTGCCTTGATAGGCCATTTCCAAAATTTCCCAAGTTTTTTATGTTGATTTAGCAGTTCTAATTTTTTAGAATATTATGTTGATTTAGCTTTCCCTTTTGTTTGTTTTCGAAACATGCCTCCTTCGACCTATATTCATTATGTTCATTGAGGTCACTAGAGTTTTTTATCAACGAAAATGAAGAATTGGGCATTGCCATAGGTCAAAAATTAGGAAACCCTAGATAATGGATATGTTCCTTCTGAGTGGCTTTGTTGGGATATTCTCTCAATTAATTCATCATGTTTATGAGATGAATGGAATTTATCTTTTGTCACGTGTTGGATGTGGAGAAATTATTGGCTTCAAATTGGAAGTGGGAATCAATACTTGAAGCATTTTACACCCTTTTTATATGCCAATATTGAAAGTGTTGAGTTTACGTTGGTGTCTGTACCGCTATCTTAATTCCCTCTGATTTATTATTGATTTTTGGCCACATGAGACCTTGGTCATTTTTGGATCAGTTTGGTTCAGTTTGGATTAGTGGCAACAGTCTTATACAACCATTATCCTACAGTCTTATACAACCATTATCCGATGGACTTATGCTTCAAATCATGTTGATTCACAAAGTTGGTTCTGAGTCTTTGGATTCTATTGTAGTTCCTTTAATGTTGAGTGATTAGTCATTGGGTGCATGAGGTTTGTTGAATACTGTTGTTGGTTGTTGATGAAATGTAAAGCATGTATTGCACTTAGTTTTATTAAATTACACTTGAGCATTGACTTAGCTTGTAATTTAATGAATCCAAACTCACAATTTTTAATTAGATATATCCAATTGGTGTGCAAGTAGTGAGTTCATTGAAACCTTGAAATTTACATTGTATTGCACTTATATTTATTAAATTACACGAGCAAGAACTTTGACTTTAGTGCGCATGTATTGAGATCATTGAAACCTTTAAATATAATAGTTTTTTCTTTTGACATAGTGCATTCATAAGTAATAGATAATCCTCACAAATCAATACAGTAGATTGACACAAGAACATGTGGAAACCAAAGAGCAAATTCAAAGTGAAATGTATCATTCATTTATAATTGAAATGTCAATTGTGTACATGTCTCCAAAAGTACATGTATCCAAAACTGTCCAAGCCACATGTACACATTTATCGATATGTACATATCCCATAAGATACATCAAAACTCAAGCTTCCTCTTGTTCTTTCTTGAGGGTGATCATGTAGGCACAACTATAGGACCAGTGTGCATCTCTCGATCCTGCAAATTAAATATCAATTGTTAAATTCAATTAACTATGTACTAATACATTATCTCAATAAAATACCATATCTAAATTAACTCAAAAATTATGAAAATGTTAATGGACATTGCATGAAACAATTGTTCATTAATGGACATCTCACCTCAGTGACAGGCTGTGACAAAGGGGATTGGGTTTCTTGTGTAGTAGATGGAGCTCTTGGTTGAACATGAATGATGGTCGCATCCATGGTCGATACAGAGGGGGCAGGACCTGGTGGTGGTGGTGGCTACAATCACCAAACCTTGAAATAGTTAGAAATGTGCATGAATAAAAAATAGACAACAATAACACACTATGTCTACATCATGTTCAAATACTTGTACCTTTGTGTGACTTGTTTCCATTGTAGATGCAGCACTGACTGCTGCATCAACCATCCCTGCAAGGTTTTCAACAGTGAACTTTGGCTCCTGATGCAGTAAACATGCCAATCAAACATTAACAAAATATTTTATGCACTGGATTTCAAGTTAACCAAGAAATATCATTGAAGGATATACAAATTACCATGGTATCAGTATCTCCATGGTCGCGGACAACCTCACTCTTTCTAGGAGTAGGCCGTCTCAAATAGACTTGGCCCTTGTTCACATATGGCCTCTAAGGAGATACAACTCCAGGAAGTGGTCCAGGTGTTTCGGTACCATCCTATAGTCAACAAGAGTTCATGTAGCTAGACATGGATGATTCAACGGACATACACGTATTTAAAAAATGACATTTTTTAAATGTTTAAAATGTTTACCTCCATCACTGCTTCCCCTTGTGTAGGATCTGGCATTTTCCTAGATATGGATCCTACCTCCATAACTGCTTTCCTCCATGAAGTATCCGACATCTGCAAGTTTAATAATTGTAAATATTAGACCGTAGATAACATTAGTGAACTAACATGTACAGTATGTGGAAATTAACAATTTAACAAGTATTAAAAAACTGAAATTTTAAAATGTTTACCTCGGTGTGAGATACGGGATCAGTGGATGGAATGTCCTACCCTTGTGTAGAGTGTGGGACATGATACTCTGGGTGGTCGCTTCCGCCATAAAGCATTAGCTGCAAGTTCACAAAATTAATATATTAGCTCAAACTATACATATGTGTACAAAGAGGAAAATAAATGAAGAATTTATTACAATTAACCATATACATACATCACTAAAAAACCCACTAAAGACAACATCTGACGAAAGACCATAGCATGGACGACCACACGATGTGCACTCGTGAGGCTCAAAAGTGGGCTAGGAATGTGCTGATGGTGCTGCACTAGTAGATGGTGCTGCAGTAGATGGTCTTGCACCAGTGGGTGGTATTGCACTAGAAGATGGTCCGCACCATGAGGACCTGGTGTATGTACCACACCAGGGACAGATGTCCCATATGTTGAACCATAGTGCTATGGTGAACAATGGCCCGTGCCAAACTCAAAAATGCCTCATGTGTCTGTGGAATCACATGATGTACAGGTGGGACATCTGGCCCAGGCAACTGCTTGCGAGGTGCAGGGATAGGGCGATCAATGTCTCGAAGCCTGGCATTGGGTCGGTTTTGGGGCATCCCCCTACCGATCCCCTGAAACTGCAAATAATCAAAATAGTTTACATGTTTTCCCAACACGAACTCTGCATACATCTTCTGAAGGAAGTACAATGGGATTTCCCTGTTGTTGTGTGGTGGCATATCAAAAACCATATACCATCTGTCCATCCAGTTATCAACAAATGGTTGATATGTGCACCACTCGATAGAGATATGTGGCCTGTTTGCATTTGGGATTTCCCCCGTGCGAGGGTCCCTAAATAATGAAAATATATGCTCCTTGGTGATTTTCAACTTTTTTACTGCACTGTAGCTAAACCCATCAGCATACTCACGTCTTTTTCTTTCTCTATATGAAGTAAGATCATATAATACGTTGTTGACAACGTGACGGTCTCAACAATTGCATCCAAAGTGGATGCAAGTGAACTTTGAATTCTGTCACCACCACTAAAAGCATAACTCAAACCTCTCAAGTGGGCAAGCTCAATCAATATTTCTGCATTCTGGTCCATATCCGCAACTGCAATAAAAAAATCAATAAGAAAATAATTAGAAACGTATACATGGTATATAATGGCATCTCTTCAAAATTGAAAATGTAAATGCATCTAAATCCAATTATCTTCAGAACATCCAACCATCACATAGACCTATATAATAGTAAATAAAATGTCACCACATAACTAATTCAAAAGCATTTAAGCTAGATAACAAAAATTTGCGAAACCCATCAAAATAAACTATGTTTAACATGCCTTTGCAATAAGTGGGTTGCTACCAACAAGTATATATTATCATTTAAAATAATATGCATAACAAAATATGAAAAACTAACTTAAGCACAAGTCCAATTTTGTCTACAACAAACCAATCACATACATATATAGTGTTTACCTAATAAAATATCATGGGCTTTACTCAAAACATCATGACATTATAAATGTAAAACATATCAAAATAAACTTGAACAACATGATGTGCAATAACTCTAAATAAATTTTTCTAGCTACTCATTCAATCATGTCAAATTTTTTTAACATAAGTAATCTGAAACCTTCTTCAATTATGATTGCAACCTACAAATATTATCCATATACAATACAATTCATATACTAAATGTAAAACCCACTTCATCTCTTTAAAATTCAAACTAAATCTAATTAAAAATCAAGCTCAGGTCATAACATTGGTTATATTGATTTTTTCAAAAAATATGGTGAATACACATCTAGTAAAGGTTGTTTTAAATATCTATGGTTGATGACATAGTAGTTCTCCTAGTTGGCACCAAAATCAGTAATATCAAAGGAAATGTTGGCATTTGAATGGAGTACAAAAATAGGGTTGATTCTAGTTGCATGCCTCATAGGGTTATAAGTTATGTAATTGAGAGAACCTAAAATGGATGAAGACTAGATATCAATGAGATAATGACTCCTCAAAAATTACTAACGATGGAACATAGGGTGGATAAAATATCCATCTTATGTGGTTGTCCATTTCTAATGAGGGTGAGATTAATAAGGGAAACTTGGAAGGTGAAAACAACTAGAATATTATTCAAACTCTTGAAATCCCATTTCAAATGCACCTACTCTAACCCGAACCTAGTATTTATTTGCCATAGTATCCCCAAACATGATCTCTTATGGAGGCTTTAATGATTCCATCACACTAATGGAGGCTTTAATGATTCCAACCCTTATTGAATATGAGAGTTTGCAAACATTGATCAATTGATAATTAAAGAGAAGATATAATGCAAAGAGGACATATTAGCTTGTTCCATAGGTCACAGATTCTCTCATAGCCCAATACTCATGGAATTAATTTTATGTAAAGCCTTTCATCTCATTAGCTAATGGATGCCCTCAAAAACTTATATGAATATAATTGA
>LPNX010939663.1:19396-39755 GCA_001517045.1 Pseudotsuga menziesii
ACGTCGACATCATAATTGGAGGAATGATGAAATAAATTTCTAATGAAATCATTTATGAAAATGGATTTTAGGTTTCTCAATCAAATGGGAATTTTAAATTTTTAAATTTAAAATTTTTACTTATAAAATATTTTAACAATATATTTTTTATTTAATTTGTATAAATTTTTTAAATTATTTAAAAAATAGCTTAAAAATCAAATCGTCATCTGGTTAGACAACTCCGTTAACAATGGGTATTTCTTTCATGATTTCACAGACACTTTCAGTAGGTTTGGGCAGGTCAATAATAGCCAATAATGTTTGCCATAATTTTATTAATTGAAGCGAATATTTTATCGATGGAGCTAATTTTTATTTAATTAAAGCTCATATTATATTGGCAGGATGGAAAATGAAATCCAATTGACTTAATAATTGATAAGTGAACTACATAACGTAGTTGGCTTGAATTACGTATGCATGAACCAAAGAACTTTCCAAATGATTGGATGAAACGGCTTTGTATGCATTGATCAAACTTGAAGGGTGGGTCTTAATTTCAATTGGAAGGGAATTTGTTCTCTCACCCCTCATCTTTTTATAGATGACTTTATAGATGAAAGGGCAATATAAATAATTGTAATTGTAATTCCATTGACAAGTATAAATTAACTAAATCTTTTCATTAAAAAAATGCAAAAAACAAATATTGTTTTTTTAATTTTTTACATTTTTAAATAATTAAGCACTCTTTAATATCAACATGAAAAAAATGATATATTTTTAATGAAACTTATTTTGAACACATTAAGTTGTCATATGTGTATCATTAATTTTACAGTTCAATAACATAACAACTATTCTATTGTATTTTTTCAAGTTGGAGCACACTTCATTATATAAAAAAACTACTTAGACTATGACATAACCATATTGGGACATCCATGTGCAATCCAAGCTTGAGAGATGTAAGAATGATAAGGATTGGGAACCTAAGAAAAAATAATACACAACTCAGAAAACATAAAAAAAAATTCCTACATACCAAGCAAGTTAGCAAAGCTAGCATAACCGAGCTTGGGGCATCAAATATTTTTGTTCAACACTTGTCGTGAAATCATAGATGTATGTGATGGAGGGCCCAAAGTCAATTGAATCATTGCAACTAACTGCATGTTTGAGTCTCAACACTCTGCCTTTTAAATTGAACCAAAATACCAAAATAAGTTTTTTAATGGCTAGATTTGAGAAAGTTCTAGGTGTGAGTAATTAAGGGCTCATGGCTCTAAAATTTGTTGTGTTTTGTACCAATCCACAATTCACTGAATTGATAGTCACAGGTAGGAATTTAAGTTATTTAATGAAAACAATTCATGTGTATAACTTCTATGTCGAAACCATTTTCCATGTTGATGCAGGGCACTACCCTCTTTATTGTCTTACCAAAAGGCATGATAATGAAGAAGAAGACCTAAAATTATGGACTTCACCTTCAAAGAATGGCTTGCAATTGCATTGGTAAGGAGTGATAAGAAGATCACAAGAATGTCAAATCTCAATTGACATTGACAGTGTTAATCAAATACTTATATGGTAAATTTAATATAATATTTACTTATAGTTGTCTCTTACTCTTAGCATCTTGACACATTTAATATTTTATGGTTGTCTTTGCGCCTTGACCCAATTCGTATAATAAGGTGAGGATGTGCATGCATAATAATCCTTAGTTATGGCCATTAGAGGAGGATTTAAAGAGAAGACGATGTAAAGACAAGTAATTTTTATATGTATTTTGGTAGCGCTGAGGACAAATGTTGAGAGAAACCACAAATGTTTGGAAGGACGGAGGGAGATTACATCACGATCATGCCACCCATCAAATTGAAGGCTATTCTTGAGCCAACAACTGTTTTTTTAATTTTATTAATAACCATTGTTTCTCTATATAGTGTGCCCAATGAAACCTCTCTATAGCAACGCATAAATTGACTTCTGCATAGTTTGTGATCCTAGCTACATGCCATTATTTGTATCTGCATGACATCGAGTGTTCTTTATAGTTGCCGTGAGTCCATGATATTCATGCAAGAAATGAAGTTTGGTAGAGGAGGACTTATAAAACCGGCCTTTTAACTTTCATTTTGACGAAAAAAGAGTGGACATAGGTAGGAGGTTCACATAGGTAGTAGGCACAAGAAGTTTGGTAGAGGAGGACTTATAAAACCGGCCTTTTAACTTTCATTTTGACGAAAAAAGAGTGGACATTGGTAGGAGGTTCACATAGGTAGTAGGCACAAATTTTTAAGCGCCTTTCGGGCCTAGTAGTAAACTAGTAGTTGTTTTTTTTTGTTATAGTTGTAGACAAAATTTCACACTTTAGATTGCAGCCCCAAGTTACTCGGAAGTGACTTGGGAGTCAGAACCACATATCGATGGCTAGTGCCTGGGAGTCATCAATAATAAATGGCCATATTGCACAACTAAGCACTGAGTGCATGCCATAAGTGAGCAAGTGATTATAATTTATCATATTTCCAATGTTTTGAATGATGAGTTGAACTCTATAGCATAGGCATTTCGACATCTTGAGAAATTTATATGGATGAGTAATTTCAAATGTTGCTCTTCTTTTAAAATGTCTATATAAATTATGAGCTTCTTTTAAAATGTGAGTTTAAATTATATGCTTCCTAATTGGAAGGATAAAATTCAGATTAATTTTTTTTTAAAGACAATTTTATCTTTACACTTTTAGGACTCTTTCGAAAGGCTAAAAAGGGTTCAATTTTGAAAGCTCCTTCCAACTACAATTGCCCATTTAACGACGATGCATACATAGATGCATGCATGCATATTATTTTTGCTTATTGTAAGCTTCGAAGTTGATTTCTAATAGCAGCGGTTGTTGATACTGGTACTCACGTATGAGTTATCTCATCATTTGCCCACAATATGTTTCATCGTCTCCACCGAATAATCTCTTTTCAGAACCAATACAGACAGGCGAGAGTGAGAGCGCCTACCTACCTAAGTTAGAGGGTTCACCAACCCTTACTCTCTCTCTCTATATAAAGCAACGTGACAGAATTTTCAAGAAACGCTCTCTGTATATAATGGTCAACATGCTCACATCGTAATGAGAGGATCCCGACATCATAAAAGAAATGTGGAAGGAAATCACTTTAATTTTAAGTTTTTTAATTAAAAGTTTTAAATGTAAAATATTTCTATAAAATCCCTCTTATTTAATTTGTGATTTTTATACAACAATTTAAACCTATTAAGATACACTTAAGTTTTTTTGTGATTTTTTTTTCTAGATCCCTTTCTCAAGATGTGAATCCTCAAAACTATAAATTTTTTAATTTTTAATTTTATAAAAATAAAAAATAAAAAAAATTTCAAATCCCTAAGTTTCCCTATATTATATCATAGATCAATTATTTTTAAACAATCTTCAAAATTATCAAAAAAGAATAAATAACTCAAACTTAATCTATATTCTTTCAAAGATATACTCATAGATTAATTTACAAATTTAACATTTTCTTATTTTTTAAATTAAAAAAAAATTTCTTATTTATAATATAAAAATAAAAATACAAACTTGTCAACATTTTTTTTAGTTCAAAATATACTGGTAGGATTTCTTTCTTAGGATTATGTCTTGTAATTTAGACTACATGCTAGTAACTTATTTTTGGTAATAAGAATTTAGCTCATTTAGTTTAATATAAGCTCTAATAAAATTTTTGACTTTTTGCAACTTATTTATTTTAACATATTTGGACTAGTCTCCACTCAATCTGTACATGGTGTTAGGTATTTCTAATTTTTATAAATGCTTATTTTACAAGAATATAGGTTTAGTTTATGAAAAATAAGTTGGAATTCTATGATAAATTTAAAGAATTCAAGGCACTAGTAGAGAAAAACTTAGGGAAAGTTTATTTTATGTTTTAAGTTAAATAATGGCGAGTAAATTACTCCAAAAAGTTTGATAAATTATGTATGTAGGAAGCAAACAAATATTAGAATATTTATCCATATACTCCACAACAACATGTTGTGGTTGGGAAGATGAATAACACAATGGAACATGCAAGAAGAATGCTCAACACATTTAGGTTAGATAATGGATTTTGGACAAGAGATGTTAATGCATGTGCTTATCTTTTTAATAGCCCTCATATAACTATGTTGGATAGATATATTATAGAGTCTGTTTGGTGTGGTAGGCCAATTGATTACTCCCATTTGTGTGTCTTTGGTTGCGATGTATTTATCCATGTGTGTAGAAAGAAAAAATGTCCAGACTTGAACCAAAAACAAGAAAATGTGTTTTTCTTAGTTATGAGAATATAGAAAAGGCTTATCGACTTTGGGATCCTACTAATCATAAGGTAATTGTTAGTTAGATTGTTATCATTAATTAAAGATCCATGCAAACGAAGGAAGTACTTGACAAACACCTAAGATTGTACCCATTGAAGTATAAATGAGTAAAAATGAAAATGAAGTTTATGATTAGAAAGTTCAACAAGCACAAATCACAAGATCTGTACACATCTAAAAATACATCTGAGAAAATATTCCCTTGAATTCGAGTCCTTTTTTGTTTCGTTAACTAATTATGATGAACTCAATTCCTTTCAAGAAGCTAGATAATTTGAGAATGCAAATAATTGGAGGAAAGATATGGACAAGGAAATAAAATAAGTATGTAAGAATGAAACATGGGAATTTGTGGATCTCTTAGCCGGAAGAAAGTTTGTTGGCAACAAGTGGGTGTACAAAATAAAGAAGAAAAATATGAGGTTGTTGGAACGCTATAACGATTGCTTGGTGGGAAAACATTATAAGTAGATGTCAAGTATAAACTTTAATGAAATATTATCTCCAAATGTGATGCTAAATATGTAATATTTTTACATGCACTTGTAGCATCACAAGATTTGGATTTGGAGTAATGAGTTGTAAAAAAACATTTCCTACAGGGTGATCTCAAGGAAAATATCTATATGGATCAAACTAAGAGATATAATAAAACAAGAAAAGAGAATTTGGTTTGCAGACTCAATAAATATCTGTGTGGATTGAAACATGAACCAAGGATGTGGTACATAGAGTTTGAAACCTTCATGAAGAGATAAAGTTTCAGTAGGATTGAAGCTAAGCATTGTGCATACTATAAAATGTTTGATTGTGGAAGTTTCATTATCTTTTTGTTGTATTTTGATAATATGCTAGATGCATGCCCCAACATGAAGAAAATCATTGATCTTAAAGATCAGTTATATAAGACATTTGAAATGAAGGAATTAGAAGAAACAAATCAAACTCTAGGAATAAAGATGCACAATGACATAACATATAGGAATATATGATTAGTTTAATTAAAGTTTTAATCTTGTGAAGTGAAACAATTCATATAGATTTTAAGGAAAAATAAAGATAAAACAATGACACACACAATACACAAATATTTACCTTGGAAACCCTTAATGGGAAGAATCAACAAAACTTAGTGTTGCACCTCTATATTTCACATTGTGTTTCTTAACCATTAAAAATATGATAGTTATGTATTATGTAGCATCTAAAACCCTAATATGTTAACCTAGATTAGATTTCTAGACTCCAATCCCTTAACTTGTATTAATTACATATTTTCTAAAAAACTAACATTGCAGGGTGTCACAACCTACATGCAAAGAATATAACACATACCCAATAGTCAAAATCCATATATATAAAAAATTATGCAATTCTTGAGTATGTAGGATGAAAAACTAGTTAACATCCCACTTCCTACTCACTTCAAGTTGTCTTATGATTAGTGTCACCGAACATAAGCATAGAAGACAAGAATGTATCATGTACCATATTCATTAAGAGTAGGGATCCTCATGTTCACCACAATGAGCACTATACTAGACATTAACCAAGGAGTGGGAATTGTTACCTACTTAATGGTGCATCTTGGTAAGGAGAAATGGATTTATATGAAGTGGACACTCATGCTTAAAGAGCACTTCAAATGCCACTATTTTCTACATATTGACAAATTGACAAATAAAATATTTTGCAAATTTTGGTTTTGGTAGAGAAGAGATAGATGAAGGTATACTACAAGATATAGTTTCACTATTGACGGCGAAGATATAATCTAGATGTCTAAGTTGTAGATAGTGATGGGTTTAACAAACCATTGAAGCAACATATGGAGCATCAATTAATATTTGTAATGATATAATTTGGCATGAGAAGCTAACATATGACTTCAAGATAATGTAGCGACATATTACTTTTCTTATGATAGACAAAATTCTATTCACTTAGTGAAGACTCCAACATTTCTTGAGTGTGTGAAACATATTGATATTAACAATCATTTCATAAGAAAAGTGGAAGATGAAGGTAGGAACCTATTGAAGAAAATTTATACTAATGTGAATACTGTAATATTCTTAAAAATCTTGTTAGGACAAAGAAGTTTAAATGGTACAATTTTTTTTTGGGTTTGTTGAAAATGTGAACGAGTTAGTAACATTGGAAAATTGTTACTTGGGTGGAAAAAATTAGGCTATAGGAACTTCTTGTATATTGAATTCGAGTGGGAGAATATTTGGAAGTGAAGTTAATATCTATATATTTTATATTTCCCTTCAATATGGTTCATGATTATCCCCATGCGCAATTCATATTTTTTGGGTGTATCGAGGTAGTTGGATAGGCCCTCCTTATTGAGGGGTACATATGTGAATCTCCCAAGGTAATTTTTTTGGAGCTTTCTAGTGTCTCTTGGATCCTTCTGGAACCCTCTTATGTATTTTAAAAATTGGAGATGGTCCCTATAATTTTCGCACATGAAATCATTATAAGTACTTTATCAAGTAATAATAAAAAATGAAGCTTCTATTTCCCACTAGTTTTACTTGTGCACAACATATTTTCCATGTAAATATTGTGTTCTATTTTTATTGTTGTTTTCTTCGGTTTTATATATTTTTAACAATTATTTATCTTAAACTATATTAATCGTAAAGAGGAAAAAAATTATACAGTACTCTAGTATAATACAACCTTCCTACTTCCATAGAAGCATTCATATATTTTTCTTATGAAATTCAATATTTTTGTAAGAAACCTACAAAATCATAACTGAACTCTTCCCTCTTAGTAAAAATATAATTTGCTATTAAGTGTCAAGAAACCTAAACATAGTAGAATGTCTGCATAAGCCTAGAGAGTTCCCTCTCTAGATTCCAATTCAATGAAGATACTCTCATGTGAGGATATAAATTCCCTAAATAAGTCATCAAACTAAGCGTTGTATTCTCTAAAAACAATATGAGAAAAATACATATGTTCAAATGAAGTCATTACCTCTTTCATTAGGCTCAAAATAGGAAACAATGTGACTAGTTTTCCAACCTTGTTCTTTTTATTTTACCAATGAATAAATAACTTTGGATATAATTCCATGACCTATAATCACTTCATACCTTTTTTCTTTGATTTTTTTAACAAGATCCAAAGATTTAAAAATTCTAGCCTATTGTTTGAACTAGTTCCAAATCCAAATTTAAGTCTAAAGTAATAAGAAGTGTCTTTGAAGAGTACAACCCCTTCTCCACACTATTATGGAACATATAGGTTAGCTCCATCAAACAATCCCCAAGGTTTATCATAATCTATGAATGACATCCGGCTAGTGCAAGCTAATGCTTCTCTTTCTTGACACTTGGTTGCAATGCAAGTTTCTAACAACAACAATATGTTGGAAGGGGGTCCAATTATTAAAGGAACATGCACAACCCATTATAACATGGTGTAAATTAATGGAAATGTAGAAAATCAAATAAAATTAGGAATATATAACTTTTATTTATGGAAAAGGGATCTAAATAAGAGAAATTCAGTTTCTTATAACATTACTAAGATATTTTTCATTATTATTCTATTTTTTCTTTAAAACATAATGTGTATATCCTCTTTAAGACTTCGGTTTAGTATTGAAATTATGGAATTTCTTTAGAAGGATTTGCAAAATTATACATAAGAATTGATTCTTCCGTGCCACTATTTTTCCATATTTTTTATTGTTGATATTATATTGAAAAAATAATGTGAATGAAGCGCTAAAATGACACTAAGGTTAAAGACCAAGTATTTACATGGTGGTAGGGTATTCAAGGATAATCTTCATATGCATGCATCATAAAATTTCCCAAAGAACTACAATCTATGTAGAATTGCTAAAAGACTCTTACAAATGGTTCAATATGTTGACATGATTGAGTTCTATAAGCTCATCAAGGAAGAACATAAATTATAAGCTCATCAATGATTAAGCTATCAAGTGTGCTAGGTTTGTGAAAGAATAGTTTGTTTTAAATGATTGAATCTTAAACTCTCTCCTCCCCAACCATGATGTGTGAAACCATGATGATGAGTACTTATCACCATAACATTTCTCTCTCCATGAAAATTCGACAAGATGGAGCATTACTTCAGTGGAAAAATATTTTATTACATACTGCAATCCTTTTATATGGGAGTAGGTGAAGGGTATGATGATGATGTTGTGGGTTCTATGTAGGATTAATTGGAAATTAGGTTGGTATTGGATGGAATCATCCACCATAATTATGGTATGATTATTTGAGTGTAGTCAATGGGAGAACCAATGTATATGGTTGGAACTTGTTGATTTTTGAGAAATTATGAAGATCTTTGAAGTTTAACACTTTCATCAATGAATTACTGAACACATGAATCATTGAATCAATCGATCACATAAATAAATCACCCACAATGCAAGATGTACCATTATAAAACCCTCAAGATTATGAGGATGAAAAACCCATTAAATCTTTTGAGTAGAATATATAGATTTGCAGAGAATGGTTTACAACACAATGAAAGATTGCTCGATAAGAGAGAACATGGAGCAATAGAGAATAATGATCAACTGTGCTAAAATTTCCATGTTCCAAACACATTAATAACAAGACAAAACACCAGTGATGAAGACTATATCAAATGGTTGTAACATGCCAATCATACATGCATGCATTACAACTTCAAATTGCCTACCTGGAATAATAATTCCTTACATAGAAAATATCATCACGCATTACTAAAGCACCATTCCTTTAATCTTTGACATTAACTGATGATTAATTAATATCGGGGTAAACTTAATATCTAACTCAATGTATGTAGACTTAGTTAACAAGATAACTTAAGTGTCATTGTGATTTAACTCAAGTGTCATCATGCAATACACTTTATAACATAAGTGTCATCTATTGATTAATTTAAGTGTTTAATTAATGAAAATTACTTTAGTTAACTAGTCTATTTTTATTCAATCACTTAGATAACTATTGTTAATTGAATCACGATGATTGATTTACTTGTAGTGATCACTATGAGTTCTTTTTTATTTAACTGAAGCACACATTATAACTTTAATATTTTACTAATAATATCGAAGCTTATAATATTTAACTAATACATTCATTATTACATATACTGAAGCTTTAACTAAAGCTTAGTAATTCAAGTTCACTTTAGTCATTATATTGACAATTCAAATTTCTTTGCATTATCTTTTTTATCGCTTATCTCTTAATCGTTATTGCATGGTATGGATGTGTTAACATTAATCATCATATCATATTATACTCATGTTATGATCATATCATGTTACTCTCAAACCATATAGTCATTGCCAAAGTAATTCCCTCTAGAGGTAGATAATCTCTAAAGGAGACTTAGTAGAAATATGTGACCATGGTTAGTAATACATGACATAACATCTATGCTTCAAAATGACAAACATTTCACCTTTATAATTGGAGGCCCATTGTTAGAAAAACAAGATCGTAGATCAATACCAATTAAACAAGATAAAAATATTAAACACATAAACACAATAAAAGAGAGACACCAATATAATGTGGTTCACCAAGTGTGGTATACTTTAACATAGAAATCCCCAGTCCCTTTATTATTATACTGTAAAAAAAATGAAGGGATACAACTTGCAACACACCCATAGTACTTCCTCTTCACTCTCTCACAATCTCTCTCACACAATGACAAAGACCACTTTTAATAATGCTATAATACAATACACAACTATATTACAATGCCTTCCTTTTATAAAGAGAATACCATGAGGAAATACCGCGAGATTCCCAAAACCATGGGCCCGTAAATCACCCATTATTGACCATGTCATGACTATGAAATTACAAAATTTTACAAGACATTTTTCCTAAATTTTTGCTGTAGGGGTGCTTCCCCCAAACACCTGCTAGTGGGGGATCCCAAATTAGTCGCCCCACCCCCTCCTCGTGGGCCCACCATGGAAAATATAATGGGGGGGAATCCCCCCCCAAACCCCCCATCATGGTATTGGTATCCGAACATGATTGAAACACAATCTCTGAATTAGGAAGATCGGGATCAACAACCATCAATTTCCCACCTAGAGACCGATCATAACAACTCCAGTGCTGCTGCACTTGATGGACTGTGCTTTGAACCTTGGAAATGGAAAAAATCTCATCTTCACATTCATTCTTGAAGGCCAAATGAAATCGAGTAGGAGCTCTCTTTTTCTCTGGTTACTACCTTTGTCAACATGTCTGCAAGATTATGGGTAGTGTGTATCTTTTTCAACTTCAAGGGTTCATCTTCCAGAACAAATTGTAAGAAATGGAACTCGAGTTTTATATGTTTAGTCTTTAAATGGAAAGCTAAGTTATTTGCAATATGAATGACACTTTCATTGTCATTATACAACCTGCTATACTCCCACTTCTTACCCAATTCCTCCATGAACCTCTGCAACCAAATCATCTCTTTACTAGCCACTATAGTAGCAACATACTCTACTTCTGTTTTTGAAAGTGAAACAATCTTTTTCAAATTTCGAAATCCAACTTGATATTTTTCCACCCACATTAAGGACATACCCTGTGGTTCTATTCCTGCTTCCTTTATCACCAGCCATATCTGCATCAACACATCCATGTAGAATAATGTCTAAACATCCAAAATATAATGCATGAGAAGTGGTACCTCTCAAATACTTGAGAATCCACTGTACTTCCCTCCAATGCCCTTTACCCGGATTGTTCATATACCTGCTCAAAACTCCCATGACATGTGCAATATCTAGTCTTGTGTACACCATGTCATACATCATGCTTCCAACTACTGATGAATAGGGAACCTTAGACATGTATTATGTCTCCTCTTATGTCTTGGGACACATCTCCTTGATTAGTTTGAAATGGTTGGCCAAAGGTGTACTAATTGGTTTTTCATTCATCATCTAAACCTCTCCAACACCTTTTTTGTGTACTCACCCTGAGATAATGTCAATTTTGCGATTTTTACCATCTCACTGTTATTCTCATACCAAGGATTTGCTTTGTAGTACCAAAATTCTTCATCGCAAACAATTTAGCTAGTTTTTTTTTTAGCGCATTTATATCATGCATGTTAGACCCTGCAACAAGCATGTCATCCACATACAATACAAGATAATATATCTTTCATTATCTAGCCTCTTGAAATAAACACAGTGGTCAGAATGGCATCTATTATAACCCCGTTTTGTCATAAACTTATCAAAATTTCAAATACAACTAGCTTGGAGCATTTTTTAGGCCATACAATCTCTTATTGAAACTACAAACCCAATTCTCCTCCCCTTTGACCTCATACCCCTGTGGCTGCTGCATATAAATATCTTCCTCCAAATACCCATGGAGAAAGGTCATTTTTACATCTAATTGTTCAAGATGCAAATCTTCTACCACCTCTAGACTAAAAATAGTCCTAATTGAAGTCATTTTAACAACATGATAAAATATTTCATCCAAATTTATACCTTTGTTTTGTGCAAACCCCTTTACCGCAAGTGTTTCCTTATACCTCTTCTTGCCTCTTTCTTCCTTCAACCTATAAACCCATTTATTCTATAATACTCTTTTACTTGTAGGAAACTCAACCAAATCCCATGTCTGGTTTCTTACCAATGACTCCATCTCCTCATTCATTCCTTGCTCCCACTTCTTTCTAGTTTCCACCTACAATTCCTCTTCATAACATTTTGGTTCACTAGAATCAGTCACCAATAAATAATATAGTGAAAGAGAGAATCATTCATGGGGTCCACTTAACTTGGTATATATTCTTACACTTGCAGGAGTTTGAGGTACCTACTACCGTTCTTTATTTTTTGGTTCCTTTGGAACTTCATTTTCTTTGATTTCTTCAAGCACTATGTACTTTGTGTATTCCTTTTCCTCTTTCTTTCCCTGCAATTGATATTTGTACATATCCTTTTCATTAAATAATACATTTATACATCTAATGATTTTACGATTTTCATAATCCCATAAGCAATAACCAAAATCATAAACCTCGTATCCAATAAAGGTACTTTTCTTTGATTTAGCCTCAAGCTTTGTTCTATTTTCTTTATCAATATGGACAAATGATTCACAACCAAAATTTCTCATAGATGAGTAGTTCACCTTTTTTACTTGTCAATGCCCCCTCTCTGATCGCACCATCCAAAGCACTTGAATGCCCTCTATTTATTAAATAAACAGCAATATCTACAACATCAACGCAAAACTATAATGGAAACCCTGCAAGTAATCTCACACACCTTGCACGCTCCATGATCGTCTTATTCATCCTTTCTAACACACCATTTTCATGTGGTGTTCTTAGAATTGTCTTCTCTCTATGAATCCCATGGTATGAATAGTAACTATCAAAATCCTTACTGCAATATTCACCTCCATTATCAGATCTAAGACATTTTAACCTTTTTCAAATCTCATTCTCAACCAAATATTTCCACTTCTTAAATGTATCAAACACATCAAATTTTTGTCTAATGCATAAACCCAAGTTTTAATAGTTGCATCATCAATAAAAGTAACATAATATTGAGAACCACCAAGATATTGTACCTGATATGGTACCCATACATCTGTATGCACAAGCTCTAACTTTTCAGTATTCTTCTATTTCCCAACCTTGAGAAATCTGGCTCTCTTGTGTTTTCCATAAACATAGTTCTCACAAAATTCCAGACTTATGTGCTTCATATCTTGAAACAATTTTATTGAGAGGAGAATATGCATCCCCTTCTCACTCATGTGACAAAGCCTATGATGCCACAATGTTGTACATGTTTCTATGGAAGCTACAAAGATATAATAATCAATATTATGAGGACATAAATACAACGTACCTATCCTTTTACTATTACTAGTGCTCCTTTAGTGATCTTCCACCATGCTTTTCCAAATGTAAAAAAACATCTGATATCTCCCATAGAGATCAAATTTATTTTCATAGAAGGAATATTCCTTACATCCTTTAGAATCTATTCATTTCCATTATTTAACTTATTCGTACCTTACCTATTCGAACAACTTTACGTGGTTGATCATCCCCTGATAAAACATGTCCAAAATCACCTGGAACATAATCATGAAGGCATTTCCTATGGGGTGTAGCATGAAATGAAGCTCATGATTCTACTACCTAGTAATCACTAGTATTATCTAATGCAAGAATCAAATAATCTTGTAACACATCACCTGCTACATTAGCTTCCTGATTATTCTCCTGTTTCCCATATGTTTTCTTCTTTGGATCTTTATAGTCTTTCTTCAGATGTACTCTCTTACCATAGGTCCAACACTCTATATTTTCGAATTTGGACTTGTATATGCCTTTTCTAGACTTGATGCAATTACCAGGTCTCTTTCGTATTTCCCTCTGTCTTCCCCCGCTCTCCATGGTCTATGCATTACCTGATGTCTCAGCTGTTCTTTTTCTTCACATTTCCTCTCTAAGAATAACACCAACAACATCATCAAACTTAAGAGTTTTTGAACTAGAGACAAAGTTACTTAAAACCATGACCAATCCATTCCAACTTTCTGGTAATGAGCAAAAGATTAGAAGATCCCTAACATCATCATCAAAGTTCACTCCTACAAAAATTAGGTGACTAGTAACAATATTTAATTCATTTAAATGATCAGCAACAGATCCACCTTCTAACATCTTCATATTAAATAAATGCTTCATTAGAAATACATTGCTAGAAGTCGAGGGTTTTTTCATAAAGCTTATTCAATGCGTTCATCACACCCTCCAATGTCTTTTCTTTTGAAATATTAAAAGCCATCGACAAAGATCAACACAATCGTATTGTTCCCAATTCCTTTCTGTGAAGAGCCTCCCATTCTTTGTCCTTCATAGTCATCCACTATTTTTCTTTTCTACCAAAGGGAGGAACAAATCCTTTTGGTATAGATAGTCCTCCATTTGAATATTCCATAACTGGTAGTTTTTGTTTTTAAATTTCTCAACCCTAAAATTTCCCCTCACACAATCACAAAGATCGCTTTTCACAATACTATAGTACGATACACAACTGTATTACAATGCCTTCCTTTTATAAAGGGAAGCCAATGGGAAAATACCATGGGCTTCACAAAACCAAGGGCTTGTAAATCACACATTATTTACCAAGTCATGACTATGAAATTACAACATTCACTAATACATCACATAGCATCTATGCTTCAACATGCAAATCATTTCACCTTTATAAATAGAGGCCCACCTTAAATGGTACCCACTCTTGAGATGACACATGAGAATAATTGACTTGATATTACCCACAAGTTTGACTTGATACTACCCACAAGTCTTCAGTCTTGATATAACTCACAATAATTTACCAATTCACCACCTCAATCATATTAGGATATATAGGACTTTATATTACCCATAAGTACAACTTGATATTACTCACAAGTACAGAGAATGACTCCTGATGCTATATATTTAACACTCCCTCTCAGCAAGGGATAAATTATTTGCTATAACATGCATTCTTTTCCATACTAGGATTTGTCTTCCATGTTAAGCTTGTCTTGGAAGTACCCATGCTTCATTACATACATAGGATTTGTTAACACATTCACAATACGCTCATCAATAATAATGTATCATATTATTACCTTACTAGACTATGTCTTCCGATGAAGTGAAACTTCATCTTAATGTGTTTTATCACAAAACATAGGGTTTTTAAAAATAAATAGACTCAAGATTTTAACCCAATCAGTAGCTTCCCAAGCTACATTGCTCCTCGACAGGTAGTACTATATGCAATACACTTTGATTTTGTAGTACTAGTTGCAATACACTTTGCTTTTGTAGTACTAGCCACAGTATTTCCATCCTAAATGGAGTTGGCATACCAAAGTAACTTTACTTCACTGCTAGAGGAAAAATAAATTCCATAAGCATTAGTAACTCGAAGGTACCTAAGCACATGCTTAATCTCAATGTCTAATATCACGCATGATCTAACTCACAATATATAGGTCTATTATGTAATAAATATATTAAGAAACCTTATCTGACATCTAGTTTCCCTAAACTAGAACCCATGGATTTGTAATCTATAATGTCAAACTAACACATCAAGTAATATTCTTACACAAATAAAATATTTCCTATGTCAATCTTCAACATTGACTTCTTAGAATCTTCTCTGGTCTAAAGAATTTGTTTATGAGGTTTTTCATTCTCGGTGAAGTTCTCTAGGGCTTGACCACTTTCAAAGTGGCTTCATTTTTATATACCATAGTACCGTACTAGCCATCTATATGGATATATGATCTCTCCAAGAGGTTTTACTGCTCCCCAACAATCTTGACTAGAAATATTTTTGATTATTTGATAGTCTCTGAGACCTTGACTATGTCTTTGCTAATGTGGATGCTTTCCATAAGAGGTAGTACAACCCCTGGTTGTAAGAGTCACGTGCCTTGAATTATCATAGCTATGTGAAACTTAGTGTATTATCTATTGTATGACTTAATGGAGCCATGCAAACTACATGACTAACGGGTGGGGGTTTTATCTGTTGCTGCCTATGGAGACACATTAATACTCTCTCTTCAAGTAGATGAGTATTTCTATACTATACCAAGCTTTCCCATAAAGTAATCAAATTTTATTTGTATAAAGGTTTAGTAAGTATGATGGAAAATATACTCATCTATGGATATGTACTGGAGTTTGTACTACTCCTTTTTGTACCATGTATCGAATATAACTGACTAGGATCCTTTTGAAGTTTCATTTCATAGTTTGAGACATATATAAGTCTATATCCACCTATACCTTGTAAGTGCCATAACAAATGCTTTGTTTTACATGTTTGTGTATTGACAACAAAGCATATATCCAGTTCTGGTGCCAACTAGATACATCTAGGATATATTTAACTGACTATGAGATCCTCTGAATCTTTATATTTGTCATCATGTGTGAGGTCATGGAATTACATTCCATTGTTCTGAATCTCTTCGAGATCTCTACTATGTATTTTTCTTAAATAAGGAAAACCTTATTTGGTTTCAACCTTACCTCTAAACTCAAGAATCATCCAAGATTATTGAATGCTATACTCTATTTTCTTCCTAAAATGAGCACATTCCGATCTTTTCTTTAACATGAGACTCATCATTCAATTTTACTAGTTCTTTAGAAGTTGGAAAATCTAGATTCCCCCTCTCACCATCAGGATGTGAGAGTCATAATCTGGGTTTCCCATCAAGGATTCTCATGCTCCTCTATGTCTAAAACATACATTAATGTATCTAGGCTAAATACAAATCTTTAGCAGAATTTCTCCTTCCATAATAGTTTTTAGGGCTTCTTCCCATAAAAACATAGGAACCTCATGATTTGGTCCTAGAAGCTTCCCGCTTAAGGGAATCCTACTCTCTTCCAAAATATTTTATTGGGATGACTCTTTACTTGTCATTTTCTTCTTGTAGGTCAGGGCATATGGTTTTTTCCTACCAGTTTTTTTTATTTTAATGGTTGGAAACATTACATAACCATGAAATTCATTTACATGAATATTTCAATATATTGGAAATGGTTCACACAATTATGGACACATATTAAATAATGTTTCGACATAACCCCATTCATATATCATGCAATGTTATGCAACCCTATTTTCTTCTTTACTTTAATCATAACACGTATATTCATGAGATTTACTATATGCCAATAAAAGTAATGAAACAAATACAAAACCTCTGTAGATATGATTTATAAAAGCATGTAAAAAATACAAATACTTATCTTTTATTGTTTGTGTGGGATCCCTCTTGATCTCTTCTTCCTTGTAAACATCACTAGAATCCCTCAAACTTGATATTCTTTCTTCACTTTTTTTTACAAATTTTATCTCATGCAATGGGTAGTGAATATTTGCATGGGGAGTTTGGATCCCATGTAAACCAGAGAAAGTGCTCTTTTACATCAAAGAAAATACTCCTTTTGGAGGTCATCATCTTCTTCTTTGCATGATTTCGTAATCCTATGAGGCTCTTCTTATACACAAAATCCATTGGAGAGGGATAATATCCAATCCACAAATCCCTAGGTCGTTTAAATAATTCATCTAGTTTGGAAAATTGACAATAAAAAAAATTCTAGAAAATTCATCTTCAAAGAACTGAGCATATCTCCCAAACTGTTGATAATTTTCAAATTATTATTTAAGATGGAGGTGAATGAGCCCATTTTGGAAGTGGGTTTTCAACATTTTTGGATGATTCCTCATGTATTGATCGAAAATGATCGATGAAATTTGTTTTCTGGAATAGTGATGAGAATGGTGCAATTTTATAATAATTTCCAAATATTCCTTTGACTTGTTAAAGTGCTTGTTGAAATATTTCTTATTTGAATGAAATAATTTTTTTGGAGTGAATGGTTTCCTCGCTTTCTTCATTCTTGCAGTGAGGGAAATATTTATTCCTTGGTGAATACTAACTTTCTCTAGATTCTCCTTGCATTAGGTGAAGGTTCCCTAATCACTGTGGATACACAACTATTCTCCAATATGTTCAATACCCTCACCTTCCAAGTGTTGAAATTGGAATTTCCCTTGAGATGGTATTCTGGTCAAATGAATATTGATGCCATGGCTCCTCAAAAAAATTATTTAACTCCTTAGGATCTACGTAGGCTTCTAGTTGCTTGCACAAACTCAACTTCTTGATGTCCTGATATTTGATACCATGTTGATTTTTGAGCAAGTATGAAGAGATTTGTACTTTAATTTTTTTATCAATGAATTACTAAAAATATGAATCATTGAATCAATCAATCACACAAATATATCATCCATAAGACAATATATACCCTTAGAAAACCCTAAAAGGTATGAGGATGAAAAACCCAACAATTCTTTTGAGTATAAGAGATAGATTTGTAGAGAATGGCTTACAACACAATAGTAGATTTCTCTATAAGAGAGAACATGGAACAATAGAGAATAATGATCAACTATGCTAAAATTTCCATGTTCCCAATACATTAATAACAAGCTAAACACGAATCATGCACACTACAACAAATGGTTGCATACCAATCATATATACATGCATTACAACTTCTAATTGCCTAGCTGGAATAATAATTCCTTACATAAAAATATCATCATGCATTACTAATGCGCTATTCCTTTTATCTTTGACATTAATTAAGGACTAACTGATATCATAGTGAAATCAATATCTAACTGGATGCATCCACACTTTGTTAATAGGCTAACTTAAAAGTGTCATTGTGCTTTAACTCAAGTGTTGTCATGCAATACACGTTATAATTGAAGTGACGTGTTTTGATTAACTTAAGTGTTTAATTCATGCAAATTACTTTAGTTAACTAGTCTATCTTTATTCAATCACTTAGTTAACTATTATTAACTGAATCATGCTGATTGATTTACTTGTCGAGATCACTATGAGTTCTTTTTAATTAATTGAAGCACACATTATAACTTTAACTCATAGGGGGTTCACTCAGTGAACTTGTTACATAACACGATCGTTCACAAGATATTAAATAATATTCCTAATTTAACTAAATAGTGGAAAATGATTCCTAAAATTGTATTTTTGAGCACCCATCCCAATATACCTTTGCAATTAAGAAAACCCTTAGTTTCACCATATATTGTAGGTATCTATTTTTATTAACCCATTTTTAATACCCCCTTTATTTCATGTTACCAAGTGGTAACAAATACGAGCCCCAACACATATTAGTATAAGAAATTAGGATCCTAAATAAAATAATAGTGTAATGCTAATAATGATCCCATTGGGATTACAGGGGTGACTGATTAATTTGTAGTGTTGGATAGTGGAAGACCCAATGAAATAATAATGGGGAAGGAAAAATGCATAAATGACAACCTAGTCAAGAGATCAATGTAACAAATAATGTAAAGTATTGATAGTCTAATAGTTATTGCAATGCTAAGAAAATAAGAGAATTACGGATGTTTCACACCACAACTTGCCAATCTACCAATTTTATATCATGTAAATACAAGTATAGCCATAAAGAGCTCATGTTTTCTATAAACTTAATAAATTAAATCCATAAAAATTCAAAGTTGAAACCCTTTCATTGATGGACTTCCCTACCTTCCTATCAAAACAAACATCATTGATGTTTGAATCCAAATGCACATAGAAAAAACCTCTTAGTTTCCAATAACACCATATGAACATGTGCATAACTTGGATTTGGGCCATTCACAAGATGCAATGGATTGCCTTTACTTCCTCTACCTTTATTCTTGCAATGAAGGGAATTAACAACATCTGGTTCCCTTTTCTTGGGTTATATATAGTTCGAATGTTGGATTGGATTTTCTCATTGCACAAAGGAGGATGCATGACTCAAGAAATAAGAGCTTAGAGTTGACACTGCACAACTTTTTCCAATTTTATGAAGCTAGGAGGAGTTATCATTATGTTTCAGGAATATTCGAGAGGTTTTGTTATTTAAAAAAGGGAAGGAATCCAAACTAATTGAAATTTAACTCATTTGCAATTGATTTTAAGTAAAGTAGATTTTTTCTTTTCTTTTTTTTAAGCTATATGCATGCAATTTTTAATACAGACATAGTAAAATATGGTAAAATAACACTCTTATTGTTTGGATAAATTATCTGTAGATGTCTATGCATATGCTTAAAGTCTTCCAATTTAAGTGAACACAAATTCTTCCACAACAAATGAATCTCATTTCACTATCTATACAAGTCAAAATTATTTCAAAATTAGACCCGATGCTCCTCATTTCCTCTCTTAATTCTTAAAATAAATGAATCTCATTTCAATATCTATACAAGTCAAAATTATTTCAAAATTAGACCCGATGCTCTTCATTTCCTATCTAAATTCTTAAAATAAATTAA
>LPNX010939663.1:42086-52203 GCA_001517045.1 Pseudotsuga menziesii
TGGAGCCTTCAATGTTCAATTCAAATAATTGCGAACAGTCACCAACTCTGAAAGATTGCCGACTAAATAGGATTATCTTTTGGTTCGTTTAGAAGCTTCCAAATGAATTTCTAATAGTAGTGGCTGGTACTGACGTATGAGTTCTTTCATCATCAGGAACAAACGTTAGTTGATATTATATCTAACAATCAGCAGAATCCTCATCCTCATGGTCACCGACTCACCATTAAGAAAGTTTCATCGTCTACGTCGAATAATCTCTTTTCAACTCTTGTAAGAATATAATCAGGGAACTGAAAGCGCTTAACTACCTACCATCTTATTCCGATTCTCTCTGTATATCCGAATCGAATCGAAGTAAGTTATAAGGTTCACCAACCTGTACAAACTATATATAAATATCGCAGAGATTTTCAAGAATCTCTCTCTATATAATAGTCAACATGCCCTCATCATAATGAGAGGATGCGGACATCATAATTGGAGGATTTTTTTTAGGGTTAACGGTGCGGTTTATGGAATTTGGGAGGTTTTTTTCATATGCTTATATGTGTTTAGATATTATTTGAGATTTTGGATTGGTTGACTAGATTAATATATTTAATTCAAAGTGTTAAGAATGTGTAATATGGATTTTTTTTATGATTTTTTTTTATTTTGTTATGTTTAAATGCATAATGGTGATAAAATAAAAAAGTAACTATTTTTGTTTTTTTTTAATATTATTTATTTTGGTTTGTTTATTAAATAGTATTTGTTTTGTGATTATATTAATTTTAACAATACTATACAACAATAAATACAAAATTATATTACTGGCGAGACCTTCAAGATTTTCAATTCAAACATTTCCATGAAATTTTTTCAACTGGAACAATTTTGTCTGTAGTTGATTTTGCAGAAAACTACACATTTGCTGCACAAAAAGAGATTCAA
This sequence comes from Pseudotsuga menziesii, assembly GCA_001517045.1. Classification (NCBI taxonomy): domain Eukaryota; kingdom Viridiplantae; phylum Streptophyta; class Pinopsida; order Pinales; family Pinaceae; genus Pseudotsuga; species Pseudotsuga menziesii. The sequence goes on from LPNX010939663.1 coordinate 43,023, forward strand.
AGTGAATACTATCATTCTGACCAAGTTTCAATATTTGTCCATGTTCTATATAGACATTCTCAACAAGATGTTGATGGCATTGAAAGCACGCGTGACAATTGAGATGTGATCAAAGAATATCACTTTTATATCAGCGATGATCGTACACACGATACACATTTTGTTCAACATTGTATTGAATTTTTTTTCTATGATTCACTAAAAAGTCAAAAAGTTGAATTCAATGAACATTGGATATGGTCGGATAAATGTGCGGGACAATTTAAATATTCACAATCATTTTTTTGGTTATGTCGACTTCATAAAGCAATGAACATTAAACATTGCTGGAATTTCTTTGAAATAGGACATGGAAAAGGTGAACATGATGGTGCAAGAGCATGCGTAAAGAGAGCACTTCGAAGATGGAAAATGAACCATTCTTATAAATGATTTCATTCAGCTGCAGAGGTTGTCCAATGGTGTAAATCAAATCTAAGCCATGATTGTAGTCAACAACCAAAAGATGTGCGCATGTATATACACTATTTTTTTAATTTATATTAATTGTCAATTTTAAAAAATGTATGTACTAACATTGAAGTATTTGTACACTAACATTAAAAGTTGTTATTTGTGATTTATCATTTATTGTGTAGGTTTTTTTGGCTTGTTGGGGTCCAAGATATAGATAGATCAATACCATACGAGGCTAGCACCATACATGGAACTAGAGAACTTCACTCTATTCAAACAAAATCCTTCCAAAACGTGTTTGCATTTGACAGTAGGAAGCAAACATGTTTTTGTCATATTTGCACTGAAAATGTTGAAACTATAGAAGTTCGTGAAAACATAACAAACAACTACGTAAAACATTGGAAACACACAAAGATTAATCCAAAAGGAAAAATGCCACTAGCAAACATAGAAGAATTAGAATCAGAAGAAATAAAATTATCATCTGATGGCAATAGAATTTCAGATCTTGTTAGAGAAGGTAATGATGTTGTTGATTGTTCAATATTGTCCATCACCTTATGTTTATATAGTCAATTTAATTCACTTAACTCCAACGCCAATTGTAATTTGCACAAGAGATATTTTCGCTGTGATTGCACCTTTAGACAACAACGAAGACGTAAAATATTATTTGATGCGATGCACCGAAGGAAAAATGAAGTTATTGGAAGACTACAATGACAATGGATTTACATACGAAAAATGATCCATCATTTTAAAAGACTATTTTTTGTAGCAAACCCGTATGACTGAAAATTATGTCTACTTTCAAGATTATGAACCTGATGTTATATGTTGTCAGTATAGTCATTTAGTATGTGCATCTCGAATAAAATTAGAACAAGTTGTATCAAAAAGGCCTTAAAAAATAAAAAATGGAAACTGTCCAAATATGACCATGAACGGATAATTGAGGACGAAATTTCATTGTGATGTTTTTAACTATATCATTCATTTTTCTAATTCTTGTTCTATGTTAAGATTGGCTATCATATCATTCATTTATTAAAATTCAAAATCAAGTTGCTAATGTTACCTTAGTAATAAAAAAATATTAGAATTCAAAATCAAGTTGCTTTAATGTTACCTTAAAAAATTGATGGATTGAGCTATAAATTATTAGAATTCAAAATCAAATTACTAATTTTACTTTATTAATAAAAAATATTCCTATCAAAACTTCTTAACATTCCTAACTATTGCTAACATTCACTCATACATTCATATATTTACGCCTATCAAAAATTTCTCACATTACTAACATTTCCTAACCATTCCTAACATTCACTCATATATTAACACTTCCTAACATTCCCCACATTAATTCCTAACATTAGATTGCATCTAACATTCCTAAATTTCTAAACTTTTCAACATTAAAAATATGTTACATATACAAACATACATAAATTTACTAATACAAACATTCATATATTTGCACCTATCTAAACTTCCTAACATTCATTCTTAATATTCCTTATCCCCATTCCCACATCCACTCCTAACATTTTCCATATTTATATAGTCAATTTAATTCACTTAATACTCTTAAGGTTAACATTCTCCATATTCGTTCTTAACATTCCTAACATTCCTAACCTTTACATATACATGTATATAATCCAAAAAACAATATCTAAAATCAATGTAACAAATTGAATTGCTTTCATTCTTAAGGTTAAAATTCCCCATATTCGTTGTTAACATTCCTAACCTTTAATATATATGTATATAATCCAAAAAACAATATCTAAGATCAATATATTTATGTCTATAATCCAAAAAAACATTCATGAACATTAGAGTTCAATGTACATGTATATAATAATAAAAAACAGTCATGAACATCTAAGTTCAATGTACATGTGTATATAATAAAAAAAACATTCATGAACATGTGTATAATCCTAAAATTAAGCTATTCGCTGTCTGAATCAAAGAAGTCCATCACTATCCTCCACCTAGGGTATTCCCTTTGACTCATAGCAATCTGAAACATGTATAAAAACAAATTATGAATATCATAAATCATTTAAACAATTTTAAATTAAAATCAAAACATTAAAACATTAAACTAGTATATAAAAGATCAATACAATTACTAACAAAATTACCTCAAATTCTCCATCATTCAATGGAGTCTTCTCTTCGCCTCTAAAAGGTGGAGGAGACCCAAGCTACAATATGTATAAAAATAGTTTATAAATCTTACAAACTATTTAAATTATTTTAAACCAAAATAAATAAAATAAAATAAAATATTAAACTTACAATTCCACCACTATCCTCCAATGAAGTCTTCCTTGTGCCTCGAAAGATTGAAGAGATCCAAGCTTCAACATATATACTAGCAATTTAAAAATGTCAAAAATTATTTAAACTAATTAAACTTATATATCAGAAAACAATTTGGATAATATTACATACCTTGAAGAAGAAACATGTAAAAACATTACTAGTTTTGCTTCCTCTAAATTTTATGTGTAGATCTGTAAATATGGATCGAGGAGTAATAGGAGTCATAGATTTAATCAATCATATCTATAACTCGTAATACTCCAAGACCCATTTCTACAAATAAAGATAAATGACCATTCTTTATATCAATGACACTGCAACCATAGATGATAAGGAGAAATCATCTCTACCACTATCGCCACGTCGATGATCAATTGAATGTGAACTATACAATAAGCCTGAATCCAGAGGTGACCACGATAATCTTTGATTTTCATTTCGGACACCAACTCCCAAAAAATGTAATGACCACCTACGCTTCTGTCTCAAGGTTGTTCTCTTTCCATTGAATATGACATCTACAAACTCACAAAAATATCACTTTCTACATGTTAATTAATTAACTTTAAAAACCTAGCTACTATAAAAACTAAGATTTCAATAAGGACCTAGATATCCCTAATATTATCTAGTAGTTCTTTAAATGATTATAGCTAATTTATTCTCTAATTCCATATCAATTTCTACATGTTAATTTTAATCAACTTCAAAAACCTAGCTACTATAAAAAATAAGATATCAATAAGAACCTAGATATACCTAATATTATCTAATAGTTCTTTAAATGATTATAGTTAATTTATTATCTATTTTCATTTGAGATGATATCTACAAGATTACACAAATGAACTCATATCATGTTCAAATTCTACATGTTAATTCCTCATCTTCAAACACCTAGCCACTAGATAAAAACTAAGTTTTTAATAAAGACCTATATGTTCTTAATATTATCTAATATATCAACTCATTACATACTCAAACTTTGCATGTTAATGCCTCAACGTCAAAGAGCTAACTACTATAAAAAATAAGTTTCTATTACCTAGATGTCCCTCATATTATCTAATAGTTCTTAAAATTAAAATAGGTACACTATTGTTGGATGCATAAAAAATTAATGTAGCAATCTTTTTGTTTTTTATGTGTTTAAAATTTTTAAAACTATCTTTTTAATAAAGACCTAAATGTCCCTAATATTATCTAACAGTTCTTAAAATGAAAATAGCTACACTATTGTTGGATGTATAAAAAATTAATGTAGCAATCTCTATGTTTTTGATGTATTTTAGATTTTTAAAATTAATAAAACCAATATCATCAAATATGAAATTAAAACTACATTTCTTTATGTCAACTACAAATATTTTCATTATTCCATAAAATCATAAAAAATATCCCTTATACTAAGTAAACTGATCAAAGTCACAGTTGATGAACTCTGCATTGAAAAAGTTGGTGAACTCTGCATGGATAGAGTTCATCAACTCTGTCCACATGGATAGGGTTAAGTTCATCACTTCATGTAAACAAAGTTAATCAACTCTATCCATGGACATAGTATTCATTCATGAACTTTGTCCATGAATATATTTAATACAAATATCTTCCTTATTATACCTATGAACTTAAATTAATATTATAAAAAATTCACAATATCTTAATATAATACTAAGTATAAATTGTAACTAATAAGCATTATAGAAGTTATATGTTTCTTTTTAGATTAAAAATACATAAAATAAAGTAGATCAGTAACCAAAAAATATGATGTTTTATGTGTAGTAATGGCTTTTTTATGATTTATATTAAAACTACTAAAATACGTTTTGCTTAGTAAAGTTATCAGGGAAAGAGTTGATGAAGTCTGAATGAACTATGTTTTGCCAAGTTTAATCCATTGTCTTGTCTATTTGGACATATTTGATTTACTCTATTCACATGTAGCCAGAGTTGATGAACTTTGTCCAAATGGACAAAGTTCATCAACTTTGTCCATTATGAGAGCGTTCTTTAACTCCGTCTCTTTGGAGAGAGTTCTTCAACTTTGTCCATCTATACAAAGTTCATGAACTGTCCATCCGAATGTTGATCAACTCTAAAATACTAAAACTACTAAAATACGTTTTACTAAGTAAAGTTATCAAAGAAAAAATTGATGAAGTCTGAATGAACTATGTCTTGCTAAGTATAATCCATTGTCTTGTCTATTTGGACAAATTTGATTTCCTCTATTCACATGTGGTTAGAGTTGATGTACTCTGTTCAAATGGATAGAGTTCATCAATTCTGTCCATTTTGAGAGAGTTCTTTAACTCTGTCTATTTGAAGAGAATTCTTCAACTCTGTCCATCTAGACAAAGTTCATGAACTGTCCATCCGAGTGTTGATCAACTCTGTCCAAATGGACAAAGTTCATCAACTCCTTTCATTCTATTTAAACTATTACCTATAATTTAAGTTAAAAATATTTCATTCTAATTCAAATAGATTATATTAAATTCTAAAAACATATAAATTATAATTAAAATAAACAAAAACTTACCCAAATGGACTCTGTTGATGAACTCTGTTAACATGGACAGAGTTCAAACACATATAGATATTAATTAAAATTAAAATGATAAGATTTATACAACAACACATAACATATGCAAACTTTAACTTTGCAATACTATCATGAAAAATGAATGCCATTGGCTACAACAAAAGATATATCACATATTAAAAATTTCATTTCAAATTATAGAAGAAATTTCATAAAATATTACCTGACAGGGGGGAGCACAGCAATACCAAACCACGAACAAACCCTCCAAGGAAAGACCACAAACACCAACACAATGTGTCCTCCATGAACACACCTCCACAGCAAACAGTCCATCACGAAGCACCCTCCACGAACAGACTTCCACGCTGACAGGAAACTAGTATGTCCACGTCAGGAGGACCGGTGAAGAGGATAGGGGTGACGGACAACAACAGACAAATGAATGCATGCGAAAACAAAGAAACTGGGCCCGGAGCTTGCCTTTTATGCGAAATAATTATTCGGCCGAATAATTGTTCGGCCGAACAACTATTCGTCCGAACAAATATTAAAACGATAGTAAAAAATTTCGGCCAGCTATGCGTTCTGTCAAACTAAACGGTTCACCATTAACATTATTCGACCGAATAAAGAATTAATTATTCGACCGAATAATGATAGTTATTCAGCCGAATAAATAAATTATTCGGCTGAATAAATATAGTTATTCAGCCGAATAACATTCACTATGTTGTTTGGACACCCAATTCTCATGGAAGTGTTACCCAACTCAAAGTTGTTTGTTCCAATGCCAGTTCCAACTTTATATTTACTGACATGCATATCAAAGAAAAATAAGATGCCCTGTGATACTAAAATTCGGATCACTTTGATATGCACCATCAAGGAAACCCATGACTTTGCTATGTAAGCTACCATGGGAAAAGAATTAGATACATGTGTTTAGTGTATTTTTTGAGACAATGCTTGAATAAGAGATTAATTCTTGAACAAAAGAATGATTTTTTCCTCAAATAGAATTAAGAACTAAGTTCATCCCTAGCCAAATCCCCCATATGACCATGTACAAATAATTACTTTAAACATTTTGAGTTCTCTTTTTCCATACCAATGCCACTAACAATCATAATAAAAGCACATCTCATAACTTGCATGATTGCTCACTAAACCCTAGTTGGACATCTCATACCTTGTCTTGACCCTAATTGGAGCATGCAACTTGGTGACTCATGTAAGCCTAGTTGGTGCATGCAAGTATTGGTGATCATGTGTTTCTAGTTCACTCTCCTAACTTGCATGATTGCTCGCCAAACCCTAGTTGGACATCTCATACCTTGTCTTGAGCCTAGTTGGAGCATGCAACTTGGGGACTCATGAAAGCCTAGTTGGTGCATGCAAGTATTGGTGATCATTTGTTTGTAGTTCACTCTCCTAACTTGCATGATTGCTCACCAAACCCTAGTTCCATCTCATACCTTGTCTTGAGCCTAGTTGGAGCATGCAACTTGGTGACTCATGAAAGCCAAGTTGGTGCATGCAAGTATTGGTGATCATGTGTTTCTAGTTCACTCTCCTAACTTGCATGATTGCTCACCAAACCCTAGTGGGACATCTCATACCTTTTCTTGATCCTAGTTGGAGCATGCAACTTGGTGACTCATGAAAGCCTAGTTGGTGTATGCAAGAATTGGTGATCATGTGTTTGTAGTTCACTCTCCTAACTTGCATGATTGCTCACCAAACCCTAGTTCCATCTCATACCTTGTCTTGAGCCTAGTTGGAGCATGCAACTTGGTGACTCATGAAAGCCTAGTTGGTGCATGCAAGTATTGGTGATCATGTGTTTCTAGTTCACTCTCCTAACTTGCATGGTTGCTCACCAAACCCTAGTTAGACATATCATACCTTGTCTTGACCCTAGTTGGAGCATGCAACTTGGTGACTCATGAAAGCCTAGTTGGTGCATGCAAGTATTGGTGATCATGTGTTTGTAGTTCACTCTCCTAACTTGCATGATTGCTCACCAAACCCTAGTTCCATCTCATACCTTGTCTTGAGCCTAGTTGGTGCATGCAAGTATTGGTGATCATGTGTTTGTAGTTCACTCTTCTAACTCGCATGATTGCTCACCAAACCCTAGTTCCATCTCATACCTTGTCTTGAGCCTAGTTGGACCATGCAACTTGGTGACTCATTAAAGCCTAGTTGGTGCATGAAAGTATTAGTGATCATGTGTTTCTAGTTCACTCTCCTAACTTGCATGATTGCTCACCAAACCCTAGCTGGACATCTCATACCTTGTCTTGACCCTAGTTGGAGCATGCAACTTGGTGACTCATGAAAGCCTAGTTGGTGCATGCAAGTATTGGTGATAATGTGTTTGTAGTTCACTCTCCTAAATTGCATGATTGCTCACCAAACCCTAGTTCCATCTCATACCTTGTATTGAGCCTAGTTGGAGCATGCAACTTGGTGACTCATGAAAGCCTAGTTGGTGCATGCAAGTATTGGTGATCATGTGTTTCTAGTTCACTCTCCTAACTTGCATGGTTGCTCACCAAACCCTAGTTGGACATCTCATACCTTGTCTTGACCCTAGTTGGAGCATGCAACTTGGTGACTCATGAAAGCCTAGTTGGTGCATGCAAGTATTGGTGATCATGTGTTTGTAGTTCACTCTCCTAACTTGCATGATTGATCACCAAACCCTAGTTCCATCTCATACCTTGTCTTGAGCCTAGTTGGAGCATGCAACTTGGTGACTTATGAAAGCCTAGTCGGTGCATGCAAGTATTGGTGATCATGTGTTTCTAGTTCACTCTCCTAACTTGCATGGTTGCTCACCAAACCCTAGTTGGACATCTCATACCTTGTCTTGACCCTAGTTGGAGCATGCAACTTGGTGACTCATGAAAGCCTAGTTGGTGCATGCAAGTATTGGTGATCATGTGTTTGTAGTTCACTCTCCTAACTTGCATGATTGATCACCAAACCCTAGTTCCATCTCATACCTTGTCTTGAGCCTAGTTGGAGCATGCAACTTGGTGACTTATGAAAGCCTAGTCGGTGCATGCAAGTATTGGTGATCATGTGTTTCTAGTTCACTCTCCTAACTTGCATGGTTGCTCACCAAACCCTAGTTGGACATCTCATACCTTGTCTTGACCCTAGTTGGAGCATGCAACTTGGTGACTCATGAAAGCCTAGTTGGTGCATGCAAGTATTGGTGATCATGTGTTTGTAGTTCACTCTCCTAACTTGCATGATTGATCACCAAACCCTAGTTCCATCTCATACCTTGTCTTGAGCCTAGTTGGAGCATGCAACTTGGTGACTTATGAAAGCCTAGTCGGTGCATGCAAGTATTGGTGATCATGTGTTTCTAGTTCACTCTCCTAACTTGCATGGTTGCTCACCAAACCCTAGTTGGACATCTCATACCTTGTCTTGACCCTAGTTGGAGCATGCAACTTGGTGACTCATGAAAGCCTAGTTGGTGCATGCAAGTATTGGTGATCATGTGTTTGTAGTTCACTCTTCTAACTTGCATGATTACTCACCAAACCCTAGTTCCATCTCATACCTTGTCTTGAGCCTAGTTGGAGCATGAAACTTGGTGACTCATTGAAGCCTAGTTGGTGCATGAAAGTATTGGTGATCATGTGTTTCTAATTCATTCCCCTAACTTGCATGATTGCTCACCAAACCCTAGTTGGACATCTCATAACTTGTCTTGACCCTAGTTGGAGCATGAAACTTGGTGACTCATGAAAGCCTAGTTGGTGCATGCAAGTATTGGTGATCATGTGTTTGTAGTTCACTCTCCTAACT
>LPNX010939663.1:52442-68859 GCA_001517045.1 Pseudotsuga menziesii
TCACTCTCCTAACTTGCATGATTGCTCACCAAACCCTAGTTCCATCTCATACCTTGTCTTGAGCCTAGTTGGAGCATGCAACTTGGTGCCTTATGAAATCCTAGTTGGTGCATGCAAGTATTGGTGATCATGTATTTCTAGTTCACTCTCCTAACTTGCATGATTGCTCACCAAACCCTAGTTGGACATCTCATACCTTGTCTTGACCCTAGTTGGAGCATGCAACTTGGTGCCTCATGAAAGCCTAGTTGGTGCATGTAAGTATTGGTGATCATGTGTTTCTAGTTCACTCTCTTAACTTGCATGGTTGCTCACCGAACCTTAGTCAGACATCTCATACCTTGTCTTGACCCTAGTTGGAGCATGCAACTTGGTGCCTCATGAAAGCCTAGTTGGTGCATGCAAGTATTGGTGATCATGTGTTTGTAGTTCACTCTCCTAACTTGCATGATTGCTCACCAAACCCTAGTTCCATCTCATACCTTGTCTTAAGCCTAGTCGGAACATGCAACTTGGTGACTCATTAAAGCCTAGTTGGTTCATGTAAGTATTGGTGATCATGTGTTTCTAGTTCACTCTCTTAACTTGCATGGTTGCTCACCGAACCTTAGTCAGACATCTCATACCTTGTCTTGACCCTAGTTGGAGCATGCAACTTGGTGACTCATGAAAGCCTAGTTGGTGCATGCAAGTATTGGTGATCATGTGTTTGTAGTTCACTCTTCTAACTTGCATGATTACTCACCAAACCCTAGTTCCATCTCATACCTTGTCTTGAGCCTAGTTGGAGCATGCAACTTGGTGACTCATTAAAGCCTTGTTGGTGCATGAAAGTATTGGTGATCATGTGTTTCTAGTTCACTCTCCTAACTTGCATGATTTCTCACCAAACCCTAGTAGGACATCTCATACCTTGTCTTGACCCTAGTTGGAGCATGCAACTTGGTGACTCATGAAATCCTAGTTGGTGTGCATGCAAGTATTGGTGATCATGTGTTTCTAGTTCCCTCTCATAACTTGCATGATTGCTCACCAAACCCTAGTTCCATCTCATACCTTTTCTTGAGCCTAGTTGGAGCATGCAACTTGGTGACTGATGAAAGCCTAGTATTGGTGATCTCATGTGTTTCTAGTTCCATCTCATACCTTGTCTTGACCCTAATTGGTGCATGCAAGTATGAAAGCCTCTAATTGGATTCTGATTTGTACATGGAAATGTAATTAAATGTATGTTAAACTAAAAACATCAAGAAATGTAAATTTCAACAACTCGAGAGCTTGTTATTTTCCGAACTATATTTGGTGGTGTCTAAAAACACCATTGTTGGCGCCTCCAATGTGCTATAGATGGTGTTTGTATCCTAGGCACACAAAAGGCTAGACATTAGTAACATCATAAGAAAGAAAAGAGAACCCAATGAAAATGTGCAAACATGGTTTATAGATAACTCACCCAAGGTTGTACAATCGTGTTTATAGTGTCCAGTATCCTCTGAATAATATTGTTTCTGTGAATGGTATCTATCAATCATTGGTTTATTACATTGGTAATATAGTAAGGCTAAATAATGGAAATTGTGCTTCATAATTCACTTTTAAAAAGGTTAAATAACGCACCTGAAAATGCACTCATACAAGTAGGCCATCCGGATCATCTCTGGTGCCGATGGTGTCCATCAATCTTTCGTGCTCTATATGAGGTAGCAAGTATCATACATGCGACCTTATTTTGTGAGCAAGTGTGTGGAGATTGATGTTTATACCAACTACTAGGTTGGTGAAGTGGGATACAATAGCTCCTGGTCTATAATCCTGATATACATACCCACCCTTCCTTTTCTGTTGTGCTGCAAGTGTCAAGTACTCCCCTTTTATAACCATCGAGCCGGTTGGGAATTCAATATTTTCATCATCTGTAACAGGTTCTAGAAGGGTTTGTTTCCTCTCTAAGCAACGTGCCAACCAATAGTTAGAACCCCATTCATTATTTTTTGGGGCAACCACTGCATATATCTGACCCGTGAAAGGAAATAGGTCGAGTTAACAATACATTTTGTAAATAAGGTCTTGCATTTCTAATTTCTACATAAATTAAATTCTACAAAGGTCGAGTAAACAATACATAAATGCATTTTCTTATTTAGGTACTACTCATGTACCTGCTTGTATGAGATCCGATATGTGATCATAGTCTGTAGAAATATGTGTCTGATCATCTTCCAAATGGTCTATTTCATTACTCCCGTTGAAATTGGTGCCAAGTTTCACTCGATCCCATGTATCAACAGTATCCGTATGCTCACAATCACCCCATTCACCGATGCTACATGAACTACAAAAGCAAGCCTTCAACCTTATCCAAATTTGTAGGGCCTAGTTGTCTGAGCTTCTAATTGAATGAAACTGTCGAGTTCCATGCACGGTGTTTGTGATCGGTCCACATTTGTAACCTCCCAGAATATTCTTTGCACTAAGTGTTTCCTTGTTTCTTTTTCTCCCATGACAGATGCACACCATTGGACTATAGATGCAGCGTCTCGAAGGCGAGCACCTGTAAACTTCATCTCTTCCCTTTGAAGGGAAGTTTTAATGCATGCACCAGCACCATCGTGCTCTCCTTTTCCATGACCAGTTTCAAAGTAGTTCCATACATGTGGCACCTTGTATTTTATGTGAAACAAACACAACCATTCAAATACACGTGCATTCTTGAACTGTCCAGCACAACCATCTGACCAAATGAAATGACGATAAAATGGTACATCCATAGCTATCACATGATCATAGAATAATTTAAATCAATGTTTCACGTAATGGATGTCATGGGTCCGGTCGTCACTTATGTAGAAGTGAATTTCTTTCAGTATCACACGTTTCTCTTCATTGCTATCTTGCCCATGTCGATACGTGATATGCACCATTATGCTACCTGCTCTGAGTGAGAGTATTGAATTTGAATTTCATTTTGTGGTTGTAGGGTGTAATTTTCCGCAAAGTCAACCACTGATAGTATTGTTCCGAGAGGGAAGGTGTCCCAGCATATTCTGAATTGCTCATCTTGCCATCGTGCCATATCAACATGTTGAATGTACTGTTGGATATTTCCATGAAACTATAGAATAAAATCACATACTCGCACCTGGTACATGAATATTAATATGTCAATAAACCACATAAAAAAATGTGTACATGAATATCAATTTGTCAATATTCAAGAATTTACCTATGGAGTCACCAATTTAATCTTCCTGCTTTCTTTCCCATAATTTAGCTGATATGTCTCATACTGATAGTTCTGCTTCTCGACAATTGCATTCCCGAATGCTTGATCTTCACTTTCATGGATGCAATCAGACCATAAGGATAGCCCACCACAATTGTTGCAAGAACCGTCTACACATTGTTTTAAGTAATGTGTCTGCCCATCTTGCCTCAGACACATGATGCTATGGATGAAATCTCTAGATGACATTTGTGGTACTATACTTGAGCATTCCTGCACATGGTTAGGATGCAAAATCGACATATATCTGCAAATGTATGGTAATATAGGTCAAACTCTATGTGGTATCTACAACAACAAGTGTTCGAGATGGTATTGATTCTAACATACCAAGGCTTGCATTTTTCAAAAGATCTTTGCTCGAGCCTTAGCTCTACATGGGAAACTTTAAACATCTCGAACAGTTGAGTTTGTGTCATGTCAAGATAATGCTTAACATGAGGTTCAGTGTGATGAGAACCCCTACAATGTTTTAACACATCCTTCATGCTAGAAGAAGGCCTAGTGTTATCATGCCAAAACGTTTGCACTAGGACCTTCACTGCTTCGACTAAATTCATGTCTTTGTGGGGCAACCTACCACTAAATGCCCATAATGATTCTATTTGTCCCTCTACATCAAGGTTGTCTCTTCTTACTGAATATTTTTAAAGTGTATTTGGATGTAAAGGAACAATTTGTGATGTGCATTTAAGTAAACGACGTTGTCTTGTGGATCTACATACAATTGATTCAGCCAATACACAACGAGCCACATTACAGCCTTTTGAACGAGTTTTTTTACCAATCGATGTGAATGCAACAGCAAGAGATTTAACAATGTGATTACTTGATTCCATATTCTTCATTGTTGTTATGCCTAAATTTCTTCTAACAGTTGCCATATTTCTAGATTTAAGCAAAGCTAAAAACAGTTGGCATTTACCGGCTTCGGATTTGTTATCAAAATATTATTTCATTATTTGAGAAGAATGACGAAGGATAGTGCATTTAGCCACCTTACCTTCCATGGAAGTCAATTTGCTCTTGTCCACTTGTATTTGTTTAGGAGTTCTCTTTCATTTTGATGCAAAATTTCTTGCCGTTTGAAATGCTGGAGTGACGTTTACATCCACTACCGACTCACAACTTCGATTAGGAGATTGAACCACTAAACATGGTTGTTGCTAAGTCACATTTACATCGGGAGTAACATAATTATTCAATTCTTCACAAGATTGTCTATCTACTAATGGATGAATAATATCAACTTCCGTATAACCAACTTCTTTTAATGTTGCATTATCTTCCTTAGCCTCTACGTCAGGTATCTGTTGAGGGGGAATGGGAACTATTTGCTCATGTAATGAATGACGACGATTTCTTGAATCTTCCCTTTTTTTGTTTTTTATTTTCTGCTTCTTCCAGTGTAAGCACCTTCCTGGCTGACTTTCGTCCTCTATTACGTACATTCCCCATTGAAATCCCACCCAAACCTGTACAAAACTATGGAATTATGTAAGTAATGATAAAAAATTGCATGTCGAACAGTTCTCTGTGCACGAGTTCAGACGAATTATGTCTTTTGATATGTTAAAGGTGGCCAACATGATGCCACCCTACATTTTCTATAAAACACATATCTCATATGCGATATAACACACCTCCGATATATCGCATATGCGATATTGAATTCCATCTTTTTAATGAGGGGGCAGGTTTTTACATGTTTTCCATAACGCATATGCGATATATCGCATATGCGATTTAGTGCATATGAGATATATCGCATATGCGTTATAGTGCTCAATGAAAATGTGCAATTTACATTTATCTAGATATGATGAGGATGAGGGTGATGAACATTGAGGGTGTCCATGAGCATGATGATGATGAGTGTGAGGGTAAGGGTGTCGATGAGGATGAGGGTGAGGGTGTCGATGATGATGAGGATGGGGGTGTCAATGAGGATGAGGGTGAGGGTGTCAATGATGATGAGGATGAGGGTGTTGATGATGGTGAGGATGAGGCTGATGAACAATGATGATGACGATGAGGATGATGATGATGATGATGACCATGATGATGATGATGAGGATAAGGGATGATGAAGATGATGATGATGATGACAAGGATGGTGATGATGGTGATGATGATGATGACGAGGATGGTGATGATGATGAGGATGATGGTGATGATGAAGATGATGGTGAACAATGATGGTGATGATAAGGAGGATGATGACTATGATGATGATGATGAGGATGAGGGTGATGATGATGATGATGATGATGATGATGATGGCCATGATGATGATGATGAGAATGAGGGTGATGATTATGATGACGATGAGGATGAGGATTATGATGATGATGATGATGGTGATGAGGATGTTGATGGCGTTGAGGATGAGGGTGTCGATGAAGACAATGAGGATGAGGATGAGGGTGATGATGATGATGATGATGAGGATGGTGATGATGATGATGATGATGATGAAGAGGATGGTGATGATGATGAGGATGATGGTGATGATGAAGATGATGGTGAACAATGATGGTGATGATGAGGAGGATGATGACTATGATGATGATGATGAGGATGAGGGTGATGATGACGATGATGATGCTGATGATGACCATGATGATGATGATGAGGATGAGGGTGTGTTGGGGCCTTGAAATTCACAGGCGACAACAGTAAGGGATTCTCCCCAATCAACGTTCCCAACTAGCCTGTTGACTGTTTGGTATAGGGAATCCGTCCGGTTTTACGGTCCAGCTACCGTAGGTCAAAGTAACAACAAGGGTTTACTGGTTGCGGCCCGGTCCATCGGAATTTGTATTTTTGTCTTAAATATGAAATGCAAGTATCTAACTAACTATGCAGGATGGTGAAATATGCAAAGAGCATTCACAATGTGATGCACAGGTTCTTACCTCTCGTCTTAGGCTCGCCATGCATCTGAATCACACATGCAGGAATGAGATAAAATGACTACCTATCTATATGCCTACCTGTTTATCTCTATCTACCTATCCCCGGGGAGCCAAATTATATTTAATAAATATGAGCAATGCGGATGTGCATACATGATAAAAACAATTACAGATAGCTGACATTTACTTTTACAGGAATGAACAATGAAAGATATTTCCACAACTAGCTAACCAATTGTTTCGTAATAAGCATGCATTACTCATGGTGGTTATTTCATAAAATAAATCAGAAATAATTTAAACAAGACATAGGTCATAAGTTAGAACGATCTCACGATTCACGGATACAATGCTGAAAAACAAAGTAGTTCATCTTTCGACTATCCATGGCAAAACATTTGAAATCCCACCGATCTTCTTTCAACAGGCAAACTGTAATTTTGATTGCAAAAGGAAATAGTTCTTCTTACAACAACCTTCCAGTCTTACTGGGGAAAAAAGCCCCATTTTGCTTCTACGCTTCCTACTTTTATACAAAAAGTCAAAATGGTTGGGCTGCCCAAAGTGACCTTTGGGCTTCCCAACCTTTTGCTTTCCCAACACTTCATTTCTCACAACTTTTACAAAAATATTACATTAATAAAAAGTTGACCGGTCCTCTATGAGGAGGATCCTGCTTGGTTTTCAAAGAATTTTTTCTAGGCTGCTGCTTCAGCAGCGAGGCCTTCAAAAGTGCATGGCTCTAGGAACTGGATGTTAATTTCAAACTTGTCAACTTGGTTCCTGATGGCCTCGATCCTTGTTGGGCTCAACCGAAGCTGGTCTTCCAGAACCTATATGCTAACGGCTGTGTGATCCACTTTGTTCTTCAGTACTATGGCATCAATGGATTGAATCTGCTGCGTCCTGGCCTCTACATCTTGATTCCCTTTCTGCAATATGTCCACAAAGGTTTCATGATCCGGGAACTCTTCAAACCTAAGCTCAGCCTCTATCTGGCAGCAGCTATATGCATTAAGAAACCTTTTAAAATATTCTGAGAATGCTACCTGTGTCCTTCGGACAACCTTCTTAAAGTCTTCAGCAGTGCTAATGGCAAACTCTAGTAGGCTGTGATCTCTCCTGAGGGTTTGATGATCTTTGGCTGGTAGTTCTCCTGGAATCTCGGCATCATCTTCTGGTCTTGCCAATCTGGCGTTCAAGACCTCAAGAACATCTTAGGACCTGTCTACGAAATAGGAGGAAGTTTCTATGATCTCCTCTAACCTGCTGTCCATCTGAAGAACTTTGCATCTTTCCTATTCCAAAGCAGTCTGCAGCTGCAGCATTTTAGCCTTTTGCGCTAGGATATATTCTTTAAACGGTTGCAGATCGACTTGCTGTTCCTTTGCTGTCTCCAGTTCAGCAGTCAGAGACGCCAGCTGCTCTTTCAGTCCTTGGGTGTATGCAGTATTGGATTCATAGATAATATACTGCTGTGCCTCTAGGTCTTCCACTTTTTCCCTCAACTGTTCCTTTTCATTCTTCATATTTTGAAATTCCTGTTGTGCATTTTCTAGAGCCTCTTGTGCTGTTTACTTGGCTTGCGCATCTACCTGGAGGGCATGGATTTCACCCTTTGTGGATTCCATTTCCCTTAGCACGTGTTCATACTTCCTCTTAAGTCTGCTACCCTCTCCTCTTTCTTGTCTCAGTGTGTCTTTTAGCTGAGCAGTGGTCTTCTTAGCTGACTCTATATCAATCATCACCTTCTTTATGTTATCAGTGGAGGCATCAATTAGTGCAGCCCCGGCTCTTATCGTGAGCATAGGATCTTTGTCTGTCCCTAGCATGACTGCTGTATCTGTGACCATCTTCCCTGATAGATCTTTCGCCTCCACCTTCTTTTCCGTCCTCCTCATTATTCTTTTAGTGGTCCTGTCATAGTATACAGTACTGAAATCAGGGACTTCTTCCCCCTTCTTCTGGACGAAAGGCACTATTTGGAGCATAGGGGTTACAGGAGTGATAGCAGTAGGTACTTGAAGGATTTGCACCTTAGGGTTTTCCTCTTCCTGACTCTTCCCTGTTGGTGTTTCAGAGGCTCACTGTTGTGTTAACTTTATCTTTTCAGCCTCCTGCCCTTGGAGCTCTTCATTTAGTTTTCTCTGTGCTTCTTCGGCTGCTTGCCTGGCTGCCTCTTCTGTTTCTCCGGCTGCTTCTTTTGCTAGTTCAGCTGCTTCCTGGGCAGCTTTCCTTTTCTCTTCTTCTCCCTTCTGCAGCCACCCTGCAGCCTCATTTTCCAGCCTCTGAGCTTCCTCCCTTATCCTTTTGGTTGCTTCTTCAACTCTGGCTTGTTCAGCTTTGGCCTGCTCTGCCCCTTTTCCACCTTTGGTGGGGTTCTTTGGTTTGAATCTTCTGCTGAGTGCCGTCATGTTTGGAGCTCTCCGAAAAACAGATTCATCCTTATCATAATGATGGGTATATTCAAAGAACACTTTATGCTTCTTGTAGTGCTCAGCCACTTTACCATGAGTGTCATTGCGCCGGAAAGGCATCTCCCCAAAATGGAACTTCTCTAGTTCTTCTATGAATTCGGTAGCTTGTTTCACATTGGCGAATCTGCAGCTACCTAATTTGAAAGGTAAAGGGGGATATGCAGCCTTCTTATGCTGGAACAGGAAATGACCAACTCCGTCAATGAACACTTGTCTGACCGCCTCTTTATGGATTATATAATCCGTTGCATACTTTGGCAGCAGATAAGATGTCTTCGAGCCTCCATACATTCTAAGATACATACCATTCTCTGTCAAGAAATAATCTCCATACTCCTCTATTACCTGCATAGCATCTTCCGACATGCAGTCACATTCCTTCCGGAAGATAAGCTTGTATAGTGGCATAATGAAATGCTCACATACTTCTCTGTAATAACTGTGGTACTGATGAGCCCACAGTGGTTTGTAAGCTGCATATACAGGCATTATTTCCCTATCCCAGGCACACTTGAGGCCGGGGAAAGGTTGGTTGCATAGTATGCAGTCTATCAAAATGGAACTCATATAAAATTCAGATTTCTTCTGGGCTTCTCCTCCTCCCAAGGCTGCAGCTACGCAAGAAGAGAGACTACTTGATACGAGGCTGGCCCAATTGAAGATTGTTCCTTGGGTTGCCACATGGAACATAATGGGGACCCATTCAAATTTGAAGAGTCTGCCACTGGCTCTACCAAAGATCCTGTTTAGCATCAGAGCTACAAATCTGTAAGGAGCTCTTAAGCTCGCTGTATCATAATCCTCGGTTGCTCTGTGTCGATAGAGCTTTCCTGGCAAGAGCATTCTCTTCAGGGTTTCCACCAAATCCATCCTGAGGTTATCCAACCAATCATTTGACAGGAAGATTTGAGGCTCTGGCAGGTGGTAAGCCAGCGCCACATATCCTGGGCTAAATGCAGCATAGCCCTGACCTTTGAAATTTCCTATAAGCATTGTGTTGTTGTTTGTATGGGGCAGAATCCATCTCATAACATCAGAGCATGGGAACAACTCTGGTCTGGTAGCCACCTTCATGATGGCGGATTTCTCTATGTTGGCATAAATGGGCTCCTCTTCGAGACCCATGTCTGGGACTTCCCTGCGGGAAATCAATCTGTATATCTCATCCCATTTATACTCAGGTTCAACACCCGAGACACATTAGGTGTCCTCATATATATATTCTGTCTGTGTGACGACCTCTATTGCTGATTGTTCTTCGACCATAGGGGCCTTCTTTTTCTGCCTCTTGGACATTGTAAGTTCTTCCTGCCATGTATAACATTATGACATTAAGCATTTTGAATTTGCGAACATTGTGCAGCAGTTTATTCATTCTCAAGTGTATTATGACTGTGATGAAATTAAGACATAAGCCCTTCAGGCTGAAGAATTGAACTAGCATGCAATACTGTGCAATGTGCTAATATCCTATGTTAATGCGCAAGCAAGAAAAGAAACCAACACATGTATGCACAACCCAGCCAAGTCCTGACTATCAGAACTACCAGCACGAAATAGACTCAGTCCACTATTGCAATATAATGAGCGATGTCCTTCTGCTGCATAATACTAAAACTGGATTAATCATAATTTGGCTGGCATTAAATCTACATTATTTCACAGTATGCCATTTCTCTCATGAAAATAACTCATAAAGCACAAGTATGGATCTTTAACGCAAGGTGCAAATGTAACTGTCCACAATTCAAATATTTCGACGACATGGCTTTATCAAGGATAAAGACTACAATAGCCTATGCGGCTCGCGGAAAAGTAGTTACATTGGTGCGGCTAGATACTGTAGGCATCAACAACAATTTTTTGTACACGGCGCTCCCACCAATGCCAACATCCATGCTACCTCCAAATCATAAACAATATAGCGGCACAGCCCTAGGGTTTTAGACAGCCAAAAAACGACGGACTACGCGGGATGGCGTGGGCAGAGGTTGGGGTTTGAAACTTGGTAAACAGGAAAATCAACAGCGGAGGAAACATTCGATCACAAGAAAACCACCATAAAACCTCTCCATGGGCCTCATTATTACAAAGGAAAAACCAGGTGCAGGAGGCATAACGGCCGCCTGCACCGCGCCTTCATCCATTGTGCGCGGGGCGAACCAAAACGGCCGAGGTCAAAAGATACTACGCGGGCTCTACAAAGAAAAAACGACTCCCCCCCCTCTAACCGCAAACTGCTATCCCAACCAGCAATTTTCAAAATGTAGGCGCAACATGCAAGGGGAAACGACTATGGCAACCCTAGCCGCGGGTGAAAACTCTGTGTGCGAGCGAAAAAGGGACTACGAGGACATAATCCTAACAATACCCCAACCGCAGCAAAAATCACCCAATCAAAACCTTGAAAAGCACGAGGTAGGGTGGTAAAGATCCTACCTGGCAGTGATGCGCAGCTGATGAGGCAACAACGGTTGAGCTTCCAACCGACACCTGGACGCGGGTACAAGCACGGAGCTCCACAAGGTTCGCAGGGTCGACAGCGTGGAGAGGATAACGACAGCTCAGGTGCAAAACAACAATAAAAAATCCAAACCCCTGCCCCCGTATATATAAAAGAGTCGCACGTGTGACCGGTCGTATCGGGTGGGGAACGAAAGTGAAATGGGCGGCGAGAATCCCAGACCTTCCGCAACGGCGGATAGTTCCCAGCATCAATTCACCCACAACGACGAATAGAGCGTGTAAACAAAAGATCGGGCGTCGGTGGGGACCTATACCGGAATCCAAGAGCCCGGACTCCTCCGCAACAGTGGGCATGCATAACAAAACAACGTGCGTAACTCACATCGGCCACCCGGAGACTCTACATCGAAAAACCGAAACTTAGACCCGCCCGCAACGGCGGAGGGAACAGAAGGTAAAGAGCTCCGATACATACGGATCGGCGAGGAAACGAAACCTTAGAACCCCCAAATGGTCCGCAACGTCGGAGACCAAACGATAACCCGTCCACAACGGCGGCCAAAGAGACACTCATCCTCTTCCAACTCAGAACAAAAGTCCACCCGCAACAGTGAAGAATCGTCAACCACCCGCAACGGTGAAATACAAAGCAGGAAACCTCCGCAACGGCGGGAAGAACAAACGACTCAACTCCCGATGTAAAATGACTTCACAGATATGCAAAAAGCAACGATGAGCTTGATAATGGAAGGGATCATTTTTAAAGCATTAAAGGAGCAAAACAGATCGGTTGATATCAATTCAAAGTGCTGTAAAACATTCCGAAAATCCATAGACCAAAACCGAGAACAAAAACCACCTAAATCAAAGTAGAGGAGGGTCCTAAAATTTTTAGAATTTGTGGAAAATGTTGCAGCTGCAATAGGGTGATGATGATGATGATGATTATGATGATGATGATGATGATGATGATGAGGATGAGGATGAGGATGTTAATGATGTTGAGGATGAGGGTGTCGATGAAGACGATGAGGATGAGGATGATGATGATGATGAGGATGAGGGTGATGATGATGATGATGATGATGATGATGATGATGACGAGGATGGTGATGATGATGATGATGATGACTAGGATGGTGATGATGATGAGGATGATGGTGACGATGAAGATGATGGTGAACAATGATGGTGATGATGAGGAGGATGATGACTATGATGATGATGATGAGGATGAGGGTGATGATGATGATGATGATGATGATGATGACCATGATGATGATGATGAGGATGAGGGTGATGATGATGATCATGACGAGGATGAGGATTATGATGATGATGATGCTGATGATGAGGATGTTCATGATGTTGAGGATGAGGGTGTCGATGAAGACAATGAGGATGAGTATGAGGATGAGGATGATGATGAGGAGGATGAGGGTGATGATGATGAGAAGGATGAGGGTGATGATGACGACGAGGATGGTGATGATGACGAGGATGATGGTGACGATGAAGATGATGGTGATGATGAGGAGGATGATGATGAGGATGGTGATGATGATGGGGATGATGGTGACGATGAAGATGATGGTGAACAATGATGGTGATGATGAGGAGGATGATGACTATGATGATGATGATGAGGATGAGGGTGATGAGGAGGAGGATGATGACTATGATGATGATGATGAGGATGAGGGTGATGATGATGATGATGATGATGAGGATGAGGATGAGGGTGATGATGATGATGATGATGAGGATGAGGATTATGAGGATGAGGATGCTGATGATGTTGAGGATGAGGGTGTCGATGAAGACGACGACGACGACGATGATGATGATGATGATGATGAGGATGAGGGTGATGAGGAGGAGGATGATGACTATGATAATGATGATGAGGATGAGGGTGATGATGATGATGACCATGATTATGACGACGACGACAACGACGACGATGATGATGATGACCATGATGATGATAATGAGGATGAGGGTGATGAACGATGATGATGAGGATCAAGGTTGATGATGATGAGAATGAGGGTGATGATGATGATGAGGATGAGGGTGACGATGAAGATGATGATGAGGATGATGGTGATGATGAGGAGGATGATGATGAGGATGAGGGTGTCGATGAAGATGATGATGATGGTGAGGATGAGGGTGATGAACAATGCTGATGAGGGTGATGATGATGATGAGGATGAGGGTGACGATGAAGATGGTGATGATGAGGAGGATGATGAATATGATGATGAGGATGAGGATGAGGGTGTCAGTGAATATGATGATGATGGTAAGGATGAGGGTGATGAATGACGATGATGATGATGAGGGTGATGATGATGATGATGATGATGATGATGAGGATGAGGATGAGGGTGATGATGAGGAGGATGATGACTATGATGATGATGAGGAGGATGAGGGTGATGATGATGAGGAGGAGGATGGTGATGATGACCATGATGATGATGATGATGATGATGACCATGAGGATGAGGGTGATGATGATGATGATGATGATGATGATGACGATGATGATGATGAGGGTGATGAGGAGGAGGAGGAGGATGAGGGTGATGATGATGACGATGATGAGGATGAGGATGATGACCATGATGAAGTTGATGCGGATGAGGGTGATGATGATGATGATGATGATGAGGATGAAGATGATGATGATGGTGATGAGGATGAGGGTGATGATGATGATGATGATGATGATGATGACCATGATGATGATGATGAGGATGAGGGTGATGATGATGAGGAGGAGGATGAGGGTGATGATGGTGATGAGGTTGACGATGATGATGATGACCATGATGAATCTGATGAGGATGAGGGTGATGATGATGACCATGATGAAGCTGATGAGGATGAGGGTGATGATGATGATGATGATGATGATGAGGATGAGGATGATGATGATGAGGAGGAAGATGAGGGTGATGATGATGATGATGATGATGATGACCATGATGATGATGATGAGGATGTTGATGATGTTGAGGATGAAGGTGTCGATGATGAGGATGAGGATGAGGATGAGGATGATGATGGTGATGACGATGATGATGATGATGAGGATGACCATGATGAAGCTGATGACGATGAGGGTGATGATGATGATGATGATGATGATGAAAATGAGGATGAGGATGATGATGATGATGATGAGGATGAGGATGAGGGTGATGATGATGATGATGATGATGGCGATGATGACCATGATGATGCTGATGAGGATGAGGGTGATGATGATGGGGATGAGGATGATGAGGATGATGATGAGGATGAGGATGAGGGTGATGATGATGATGACGATGATGACCATGATGATGCTGATGAGGATGACGGTGATGATGATGATGGTGATGAGGATGATGATGATGATGATGATGACCATGATGATGCTAGTGAGGATAAGGGTGATGATGATGAGGATGAGGGTGATGATGACGATGAGGATAAGTGTGACGATGATGCTGATGAGGATGAGGGTGATGATGATGATGATGAAGCCGATGAGGGTGATGGTGATGAACAATGATGATGATGAGGAGGATGAGGAGGAGGAGGATGATGACTATGATGATGATGATGAGGATGAGGATGAGGGTGATTATGATGATGATGAGGATGAGGGTGGTGATGATGATGAGGATGAGGGTGATGATGATGATGATGAGGATGAGGATGAGGGTGATTATGATGATGATGAGGATGAGGGTGGTGATGATGATGAGGATGAGGGTGATGAACAATGATGCGTTAGGATAAAAACAAATTAGTTAAAATTTACCTATAGCACCATTAGAATTTACCTAGTTCAATTATGCTAGAAACATTAGAGAACTTCAATGAAGTAAGCTATTGTGGGAAACCACCACCCATACAACTTCCAAGTAGCTAGTGACATTGTGAATCTAGAAGCCATGCCACATAAATTAGCTCTGAACATAATTCTATCAAGCACCTTAATTGAGTGTGATTTTAATTTTAGTCGAGTTTTGAGCACAATAAACCTTTTCAAGAAATTGAGAATATCAAAATATGTTTTTGATCTAATTGATGTTACACATGATAAATAATACATAAAATTGTTATTCAACTAGGCACCAAAAGGGACACAAAAGTAGGAAGGAAAATCAATTTATAAAAGTTGCACAGGATTTTAAATTAATTGCATTGTGAAGACTATCCAAAATGATTTTACATAGTTACCATATGACCTTAAATTGATTCTATAGAATTGCTAATATTTAACATGAGACATACAAGGGTTAGTTTTGGTTAGAACCTAACAATTGTATTAACATACCCTAATGTTAAATCCTTCCTTGGAGGATCAAAGTAGTGAAATTGTAAGGCTTAGATGTGGAGTACATACGTCTTTAGTTCCCTCAATGAATTATACATACCAATATCTTTCCAACAATGGTTTGTTTTTATCAAACGCGGTCTGTAGGTGAAAGTTATGACTCCAAAAAAGGAACAACCTAATTATTCCCTACAAGTTCAAGTGGTACTCATGTCATCACAACATAGATTACACATGCATTATAGCTTTATCATATTGCATATGCGATATGAATAATCTATATCGCATATGCGTTACATCGCATATGCATTATAGCTTATTCATATCGCATATGCGTTATATCGCATATGCATTACTTTAAAATTTAAATAATTGGCGGGATTAAGGTTTGGCATTAGGTTTGGAAGCAGCTTCAGAATACCGAACCTATTGGCTAGGACAAATCAACCAGGGCTATTGCTTATCTTTTAGAACTTTATCAATATGCTCAGTTTAGATGGGGTGTTTTGATATGACATACACAATATTTTTTTATGAAAATGTAGGATATTTTAGAGTACGAAATGACGATTCTGAATATGTAATTTTTTCCTTCAAAACTATGTTTTATTTATTTATAATTATTTTTCTAAATGACACACATCAGTTTTAGAAAATACATACATCGATTGTTTGTTATATAACTTTTGATTTCCATCACCATTTCCCAAAAAAACTATATGGTGCACTAGACGAGATCAAGCTCTACGATCTTATATTTAGAAATCAAGGATTTCATTAATTTTTGCCCCTAAAGTGTTGCACCCACACATAAGGTTTTAATTTCAAGCTTTTTTGACTTCAATAATTAATAATAATAAAAAATAATTCATGAAAAATTCCGAATAAATAGTGTTGCACTAGGCCCATATGTCCTTTATATGTCTGCAATATT
>LPNX010939663.1:69626-97292 GCA_001517045.1 Pseudotsuga menziesii
AGGACGGAGGGAGATTACATCACGATCATGCCACCCATCAAATTGAAGGCTATTTTTGAGCCAACAACTATTTTTTTAATTTTATTAATAACCATTGTTTCTCTATATCATGTGCCCAATGAAACCTCTCTATAGCAATGCATAAATCGACTTCTACATAGTTTGTGATCAGGTTAGCTACATGCCATTATTTGTATCTGCATGACATCGAGTGTTCTTTATAGTTGTCGTGAGTCCATGATATTCATGCAAGAAATGAAGTCTGGTAGAGGAGGACTTATCAAACCGGCCTTTTAAATTTCATTTTGACGAAAAAAGAGTGGACATTGGTAGGAGGTTCACATAGGTAGTAGGCACAAATTTTTGAGCTCCTTTCGGGCCTAGTAGTAAACTAGTAGTTATTTTTTTTGTTATAGTTGTAGACAAAATTTCACACTTTAGATTGCAGCCCCAAGTGACTCGGGAGTCAGAGCCATGTATCGATGACTAGTGCCTGGTAGTCATCAATAATAAATGGCCATATTGCACAACTAAGCACTGAGTGCATGCCATAAGTGAGTAAGTGATTATAATTTATCATATTTCCAATGTTTTGAATGATGAGTTGAACTCTATAGCATAGGCATTTCAACATCTTGAAAAATTTATATGGATAGGTAATTTCAAATGTTGCCTTTCTTTTAAAATGTCTATATAAATTATGCCCTTCTTTTAAAATGTCAATTTAAATTATACCCTTCTTAATTGGAAAGGTAAAATTCAGATTAAATTTTTATTTTAATACAATTTTAACTTTACAACTCTTTGAAAAGGCTGACAAGAATTCAATTTTGAACGCTGCTTCCAACTACAATTGCCCATTTAACGACGATGCATACATAGATGCATGCATGCATATTATTTTTGCTTATTGTAAGCTTCGAAGTTGATTTCTAATAGCAGCGGTTGTTGATACTGGTACTCACGTATGAGTTATCTCATCATTTGCCCACAATATGTTTCATCGTCTCCACCGAATAATCTCTTTTCAGAACCAATACAGACAGGCGAGAGTGAAAGCGCCAACCTACCTAAGTTAGATGGTTCACCAAGCGTTACTATATATAGAAAAAGCAACGTGACAGAATTTTCAAGAATCGCTCTCTCTATATAATGGTCAACATGCTCACATCGTAATGAGAATATCCCGACATCATAAAAGAAATGTGGAAGGAAATCACTTTAATTTTAAGTTTTTTAATTAAAAGTTTTAAATATAAAATATTTCTACGAAAACTCTCTTATTTAATTTGTGATTTTTATAAAACAATTTAAACCTATTAAGATACACTTCTTAAGCTATTTTGTGATTTCTTTTTCTAGATTTCCTTTCTCATGAAGTGAATCCTCAAAACTATCAATTTTTTAATTTTTAATTTTATAAAAATAAAAATAAAAATAAATTTCAAATCCTTAATTTTCCCTATATTTATCATCATAATCATCATTATGTGGATCAATTATTTTTAAACAATCTTCAAAATTATTAAATGAAAAAAAATAACTAAACTTAATTTATATTCTTTCAAAGGTATAGTTACTCATAAATTAATTTATAAATTTAACATTTTTTTATTTTTCAAATAAAAAAACAAAATTTCTTATTTATAATACAAAAAATAAAAATACAAACTTGTCAACATTCTTTTTTCAAAATATACTGGTAGGATTTCTTTTTAGGATTATGTCTTGTAATTTAGATTACATGCTAGCAACTTATTTTTGGTAATAAGAATCTAGCTCATTTAGTTTAATACAAGCTGTAGTAAATTTTTTGACTTTTTACAACTTATTTATTTTAACATATTTGGACTAGTCTCCAATCAATCTGTTAGGTATTTTCTAATTTTTATAAATGCTTATTTTACAAGAATATAGGTTTAGTTTATGAAAAATAAGTTGGAATTTTATGATAAATTTAAAGAATTTAAGGCATTAACAGAGAAAAACTTAGGGAAAGTTTATTTTATGTTTTAAGTTGAATAATGGAGAGTAAATTACTCCAAAAAGTTTGATAAATTATGTATGTAGGAAGGAAACAAATATTAGAATATTTATCCATATACTCCACACCAACATGTTGTGGTTGAGAAGATGAATAACACAATGGAACATGCAAGAAGAATGCTCAACACATTTAGGTTAGATAATGGATTTTGGACAAGGGATGTTAATATATGTGCTTATCTTTTTAATAGCCTTCATATAACTATGTTGGATAGATATATTATAGAGTCCGTTTGGTGTGGTAGGCCAATTGATTACTCCCATTTGTGTGCCTTTGGTTGCGATGCATTTATCCATGTGTGTAGAAAGAAAAAATGTCCAAACTTGAACAAAAAACAAGAAAATGTGTTTTTCTTAGTTATGAGAATATAGAAAAGGCTTATAGACTTTGGGATCGTACTAATCATACTTGCTAATTGTTAGTTAGATTGTTATCATTAATTAAAGATCCATGCAAACGAAGGACAAACACCTAAGATTGTACCCATTGAAGTATAAATGAGTAAAAATGAAAATGAAGTTTATGATTAGAAAGTTCAACAAGCACAAATCATGAGATCTGTACACATCTAAAAATACATTTGAGAAAATATTCTCTTGAATTCCAGTCCTTTTTTGTTTCATTAACTAATTATGGTGAACTCAATTCCTTTTAAGAAGCTAATAATTTGAGAATGCAAATTTAATTGGAGGAAAGATATGGACAAGGAAATAAAATAAGTATGTAAGAATGAGCATGGGAATTTGTGGATCTCTTAGTCGGAAGAAAGTTTGTTGGCAACAAGTGGGTGTACAAAATAAAGAAGAAAAATATGAGGTTGTTGGAACGCTATAACGATCGCTTTGGTGGGAAAACGTTATAAGTAGATGTCAAGTATAAACTTTAATGAAATGTTATCTCCAAATGTGATGCTAAATATTGTAATATTTTTACATGCACTTGTAGCATCACAAGATTTGGAGTTGGACTAATGAGTTGTAATAAAACATTTCTTCCAGGGTGATCTCAAGGAAAATATCTATATGGATCAACCTAAGAGATATAATAAAACAAGAAAAGAGAATTTGGTTTGCACACTCAATAAATATTTGTGTGGATTGAAACATGAACCAAGGATGTGGTACATAAAGTTTAAAACCTTCATGAAGAGATAAAGTTTTAGTAGGATTGAAGCTAAGCATTATGCATACTATAAAATGTTTGATTGTGGAACTTTCATTATCTTTTTGTTGTATTTTGATAATATGTTAGATGCATGCCCCATCATGAAGAAAATCATTGATCTTAAAGATCAGTTGTATAAGACATTTGAAATGAAGGAATTAGGAGAAACAAATCAAATTCTAGGAATAAAGATTCACAATGACATAACATATAGGAATATCTGATTAGGTCAATTCAAGTTTTAATCTTGTGAAGTGAAACAATTCATATAGATTTTAAGGAAAATAAAAATAAAACAATGACACACACAATACACAAATATTTACCGTGGAAACCCTTAATGGGAGGAATCAACAAAACTTAGTGTTGCACCTCTATATTTCGCATTGTGTTTCTTAACCATTCAAAATATGATAGTTATGTATTTTGTAGCATCCAAAACCCTAATATGTTAACCTAGATTAGATTTCTAGACTCCAATCCCTTAACTTGTATTAATTACATATTTTCTAAAAAACTAACATTGGAGGGTGTCACAACCTACATGCAAAGAATATAACACATACCCAATAGTCAAAAGACATATATATAAAAAATTATGCAATTCTTCGGTATGTAGGATGAAAAACTAGTTAACATCCCACTTCCTACTCAGTTCAAGTTGTCTTATGATTAGTGTCATCGGACATAAGCATAGAAGACAAGAATGTATCATGTACCATATTCATTAAGAGTAGGGATCCTCATGTTCACCACAGTGAGCACTAGACTAGACATTAACCAAGGAGTGGAAATTGTTACCTACTTAATGGTGAATATTGGTAAGGAGAAATGGATTGATATGAAGTGGATACTCATGCTTAAAGAGCACTTCAAATGCCATTATTTTCTATAGATTGACAAATTGACAAATAAAATATTTTGCAAATTTTGGTTTTGGTAGAGAAGAGATAGATGAAGCTATACTACAGGATATAGTTTCACTATTGATGTCATATATATAATATAGATGTCTAAGTTGTAGATAGTGATGGGTTTATCAACCATTGAAGCAACATATGGAGCACAAATTAATATTTGTAATGATATAATTTGGCATGAGAGGCTAACATATGACTTCAAGATAATGTAGCGGCATATTACTTTTCTTATGATAGACAAAATTCTATTCACTTAGTGAATACTCCAACATTTCTTGAGTGTGTGAAACATATTGATATTAACAACCATTTCATAAGAAAAGTGGAAGATGAAGGTAGGAACCTATTGAAGAAAATTTATACTAATGTGAATACTGTAATGTTCTTAAAAATATTGTTAGGACAAAGAAGTTTAAATGGTACAAAACTTCTTTGGGTTTGTTGAAAATGTGAACAAGTCAGTAACATTGGAAAATTGGTACTTGGGTGGAAAAAATTAGGCTTTAGGAACTTCTTGTATATTGAATTCGCGTGGGAGAATATTTGGAAGTGAAGTTAATATCTATATATTTTATATTTCCCTTCAAATGGTTCATGATTATCCCCATGTGCAATTCATATTTTTTGGGTGTATTGAGCTAGTTGGATAGGCCCTCCTTATTGAGGGGTACATATGTGAATCTCCCAAGGTAATTTTTTTGGAGCTTTATAGTGTCACTTGGATCCTTCTAGAACCCTGTTATGTATTTTAAAAATTGGAGATGGTCCCTATAATTTTTGCACATGAAATCATTATAAGTACTTTATCAAGTAATAATAAAAAATGAAGCTTCCATTTCCCACTAGTTTTACTTGTGCACAACACATTTTCCATGTAAACATTGTGTTCTATTGTTATTGTTGTTTTCTTCGGTTTTATATTTTCTTAACAATTATTTATCTTAAACTATATTAACCGTAAAGAGGAAAAACATTATGCAGTACTCTAGTATAACACAACCTTCCTACTTCCATAGAAGCATTCATATATTCCTCTTATGAAATTCAATATTTTTTTAAGAAACCTACAAAATCATAACTGAACTCTTCCCTCCTAGTAAAAATATAATTTACTATTAATTGTCAAGAAACCTAAACATAGTAGAATGTCTACATAAGCGTGGAGAGTTCCCTCTCTAGAGTCCAATTCAATGAAGATACTCTCACGTGAGGATATAAGTTCCCTAAATAAGTCATTAAACTAAGTGTTGTATTCTCTAAAAACAATATGAGAAAAATAAATATCTTCAAATGAAGTCATTACCTCTTTCATTAGGCTCAAAATAGGAAACAATGTGACTAGTTTTCCAACCTTGTTCTTTTTATTTTACAAATCAATAAATGACTTTGGATATAATTCCATGACCTATAATCACTTCATACCTTTTTTCTTTGAATTTTTTAACAAGATCCAAAGACTTAAAAATTCTAGCCTATTGTTTGAACTAGTTCCAAATCCAAATTTAAGTCTAAAGTAATAAGATGTGTCTTTGAAGAGTACAACCCCTTCTCCACACTATTATAGAACATCTAGGTTAGCTCCATCAGACAATCCCCAAGGTTTCTCATAATCTATGAATGACATCCGGCTAGTGCAAGCTAATGCTTCTATTTCTTGACACTTGGTTGAAATGGAAGTTTCTAACAACAACAATATGTTGAAAAGGGGTCCAATTATTAAAGGAACATGCACAACCCATTAGGTATAAATTAATGGAAATGTAGAAAGTCAAATAAAATTTAGGAATATATAACTTTTATTTATGGAAAAGGGATATAAATAAGAGAAATTCACTTTCTTATAACATTACTAAGATATTTTTCATTATTATTCTATTTTTCATTTAAAACATAATGTGTATATCCTCTTTAAGACTTCGGTTTAGTATTGAAATCATGAAATTTCTTTAGAATAATTTGCAAACTTATACATAAGAATTGATTCTTCCGTGCCACTATTTTTCCATATTTTTTTAATGTTGATATTATATTAAAAAAGTAATGTGAATTAAGAGCTAAAATGACACTAAGGTTAAAGACAAAGTATTTAGATGGTGGTAGGGTATTCAAGGATAATATTCATATGCATGCATCATAGTATTTCCCAAAGAAATACAATCTATGTAGAATTGCTAAAATACTCTTACAAATGGTTCAATATGTTAACAAGATTGAGTTCTATAAGGTCATCAAGGGAGAACATAATAAGCTCATCAATGATTAATCTATCAAGGGAGTTAGGTTGGTGAAAGAATAGTTTGTTTTAAATGACTGAATCTTAAACTCTCTCCTCCCCAACCATGATGTGTGAAACCATGATGATGAGTACTTATCACTGTAACATTTCTCTCTCCAAGAAAATTTGACAAGATGGAGCATTACTTCAGTGGAAAAATATTTTATTACATACTGCAATCGTTTTATATGGGAGTAGGTGAAGGGTATGATGATGATGTTGCGAGTTCTATGTAGGATTAATTGGAAATTAGGTTGGTATTGAATGGAATCATCCACCATAATTATAGTATGATTATTTGAGTGTAGTCAATGGGAGAACCAATGTATATGGTTGGAACTTGTTGATTTTTGAGCAATTATGAAGAGCTTTGAAGTTTGAAACTTTCATCAATGAATTACTGAACACATGAATCATTGAATCAATCGATCACATAAATAAATAATCCACAACACAATATATACCATTAGAAAACCCTCAAAATTATGAGGATGAAAAACCCATCAAATCTTTTGAGTATAATATATAGATTTGCAGAGAATGGTTTACAACACAATAAAAGATTGCTCGATAAGAAAGAACATGGAGAAATAGAGAATAATGATCAATTGTGCTAAACTTTCCATGTTCCCAACACATTAATAACAAGACAAAACACCAGTGATGAAGACTATAGAAAATGGTTACATGCCAATCATACATGCATACATTACAACTTCAAATTGCCTACTTGGAATAATAATTCCTTACATAGAAAATATCATCATGCATTACTAAAGCACGATTACTTTAATCTTTGACATTAACTGATGATTAATTGATATCGAGATAAACTCAATATCTAAATCGATGTATGTAGACTTAGTTAACAAGATAACTTAAGTGTCATTGTGATTTAACTCAAGTGTTGTCATGTAATACACTTTATAACATAAGTGTCATCTTTTGATTAATTTAAGTGTTTAATTAATGCAAATTACTTTAGTTAACTAGTCTATTTTTATTCAATCACTTAGATAACTATTGTTAATTGAATCATGGTGATTGATTTACTTGTAGTGATCACTATGAGTTCTTTTTTATTTAACTAAAGCACACATTATAACTTTAATATTTTACTAATAATATCGAAGCTTATAATATTTAACTAATACATTCATTATTACATATACTGAAGCTTTAAATAAAGCTTAGTAATTCAAGTTCACTTAGTCATTATATTGACAATTCAAATTTCTTTGCATTATATTTTTTATCGCTTATCTCTTTATCGTTACTGCATGGTATGGATGTGTTAACATTAATCATCATATCATATTATACTCATGTTATGATCATATCATGTTACTCTCAAACCATATAGTCATTGCTAAGGTAATTCCTTCTAGAGGTAGATAATCTCTAAAGGAGGATTAGTAGAAATATGTGACCATGGTTAGTAATACATCACATAACATCTATGCTTCAAAATGACAAACATTTCACCTCTATAATTGGAGGCCCATTGTTAGAAAAACAAGATTGTAGATCAATACCAATTAAACAAGATGAAAATATTAAACACATAAACACAATAAAAGAGAGACACCAATATAACGCGGTTCACCAAATATGGTCTACTTTAAAATAGAAATCCCTAGCCCCTTTATTATTATACCGTAAAAAAAATGAAGGGATACAACTTGCAACACACCCATAGCAATTCCTCTTCACTCTATCACAATCTCTCTTACACAATGACAGAGACCACTTTTAACAATGCTATAATACAATACACAACTGTATTACAATGCCTTCCTTTTATAAAGAGAATACCATGGGGAAATACCACGAGATTCCCAAAACCATGGGCCCGTAAATCACCCATTATTGACCATGTCATGACTATGAAATTACAAAATTTTACAAGACATTTTTCCTAAATTTTCGCTATAGGGGTGCTTCCCCCAAACACCCGCTAGTGGGAGCTCCCAAATTAGTCGTCCCACCCCCTCCCCATGGGCCCACAAAGGAAAATATAGTAGGGGGGAATCCCCCCCCAAACCCCCCATCATGGTCTTGGGATCCAAACACGATTGAAACACAATCTCTGAATAAGGAATATCAGGATCAACAACCATAAATCTCCCACCTAGAGACCAATCAAAACAACTCCAGTGTTGTTGCACTTGATGGACTATGATTCGAACCTTGGAATTGGAAAAACTCTCGTCTTCACCTTCATGCTTGAAGGCCAAATGAAATCGAGTAGAAACTCTCTTTTTCTCTATTTACTACCTATTAGGTCATGTTTTTGTTTTTCATCTTTTGATATCTTTATTTATGTTTTGAAGCTTGGTTTTATGCATTACTCCTAGAAAATTTTGTTGCTTAGGATAATTTAGGTTTTTTCCTTTAACTTTCATGTTATTTGTTTTCTTATCTTTATTTCTTGAAGTTTTTGGTTTGATTTCATAGTCAAAGGGCTTATAGAAGGCTTATATGGATTAAAAGGGCTAAAAAATAACATTAAAGTTTGGTTAGGGTCCCTAAATCAAGTCTAAACCTAAATCATGGGATTAATTTTTGAAAATCATTAACTTGAATTTTCTTGTAGCGCAAGCCAAAAACAAATGCACACATGTGCTACAAGAAATTCATGCAAGTTAAAAATCATCATTCAACGTTTTAGAGATTTAGTTCTCTATGTCGCCAACACTACGACAGCATTCCGGTATTAAGCTCCGACGAGATAGTTGCTAGAGCCTCCAATCACTGATCGCGAAGCTATTGGTTTAAAGCACCAACACTGCGGCAACATTCAGTCTTAAGGTTCCTATGCATTAGTGATTATAGTTTCTGATCGCCGACAAGCTAGTAATTGGAAGCGTCGATACATTTAGTCTTGGGTTTCTGATCACTGATGCTAAGAAAGATTAGTTGTTAGTGATGGGAGACACCGATACCGCATCAACATTCAAATATTAATCACTGTGACAAGTGTGAGTATCATCATGAAGGCGAATCGTGGTGGTTTCTTGTAGAAGTGAGGCAATAATGATAGTAGACCATAATGAGACAAAGGCATTTCGAATCACGTTTTTTCCTGAAATGCACGTAGAGCAGGTGAAGATCGTGGCGAAAAATCAGTAATTGAAAATCAGAATTTTGAAACAGAGTAAAATTAGGGCTTTGGGGAGCGGTCGTCTAGAGTTTCAAAATGGTCAGAGAAGATTGGGGCATGTAAGTTGACACTTGACAGATAGGAGAAAAGGATTCCAGCAGCTAGATTAGTCGTTTTAACAGGTAGGCTGCGAACTGATTTCCAAGGTTTATTTATTTGGGGTTTTTCTAAACATAAGATTAATGACTGAATTGAGGGAAGATTATTAGTTGTTAAGCCTAAGTGATACTAAATGATGGATGCTCACTCATGAAGTTAAAAGTATTTTCCAACTTAAAAGACAGTCAGAGTGTGTTTTATGGATAAAAGTTGTTTGACAATATTTCAAAATGAAAAAGAGTGGCAATACTAATAGGGCAGAACCCTCAGACTTAAGCTGGGTCCAAAATTTTTCAGATTGTGCACAATTATTTGCAGAAGTAGGGTGGTTAGTATTCTTTGAAAATATTGAAGGTTATCACTCAGAGGTTTCTTATAATTTTGCTAAATGTTTATACAAGGGTGTAGTGTCTTTTGATACTTTGAAGTTCAAAGTAACCAGGGAGTTACTAGCAGAAGCAACAGGAATTCTGGATGAGGGAGAATTCTAGTTCAAAAAGGTGCCCTTCACTTTTAATGCTCAGAGATATCTACTTCCAGGTGTAGTAGCAGATTGGGGAAAGGGAGTACCCATTCAAAAGTTTAAACCTGAGTGGATTGAGCATATCGAGATCTTACAAAGCTATATCACCTGTGAAGGCAGATTTGCTTTTGTGTTTAAGTATCATTTTAGATTCCTTCAGCATCTTAGTCATGAATCCAAAATGAATCTTCCTTTCTTCTTTTTGAAAAGTTTACAGAAGATGTAAACTAGGGTGAAAGAACATGAGGATCATACAAAACAATCAATTTTTCACCATGGGCTTATTAAATTGATTATAAGCACTGTATTGCAGAAAAGAGAAAAGGCATGGGAACACTTCTTATTTTGGTCAGGTTTCAAAGCTGAGAAGGAGGAGCAATCTCAGAAGAGACAAGTAGATAAGGTTCAAACTTTTATTAAGAAACTTAGAAAGAAATTCATAGTCAAAGATGAAGAAGTTGGTGAACCAGGAAAAGCTTTGAAACAGGAAGATGAAAACATTGAACTTGAATAGCAAATTAATGCTGAGGAAAGCAAAGTTTTACAGTCAGAGATGAAGGAAATTGATCCAGTGGAAGAGATGTTACTTGCAAAATCAAATCAAGATGTAAAGGAATATGTTAAGGAATATAAGAAGAGACCCATTACAGTACTGTCTGAAGAGGATGAAAAATACTTATCTGATGAGGCTAGGGTTCCTGCTACTAATGAAACTAGGGTTTTTTCTAAGCAAGAAATACACAGCCATTTTGAAGAGGAAACAATGTCACAAAAGAAAAGAATGAAGGTTGTTGAATTTGCTTCAATAACTCATCATGGAAAGGTTCTGAAAATGTTAGGAGAAGTTCGAGCAGATTGAAGACCTAAGACAAGGCCGAAGAACAAGCTTAGATTAAACTTGAAGAAGCTATTAAATCCCAAACTGGTTAAGGAAAAGGTTACAGTAATAGAAGATTCATCATCTCAGGAGAAATTGGAAGATAGTGAAGATGACAACAAAGAAGTTATGAAAGGTAAAAAAACAATAGTGTCAAAAGAAAAACCAATCTTCACTGATACTAAAATCTTAGACATTTTCATGGAGGTTTGAAAACAGATGATTCAAGAACAACATAAAAATGATATAAAGAGTTCTTGTATGGAGAAAAGAGAGGTAATTGAAGAAGAAGTTCAGTGTAATATTGAAGCTGAAGAATATCCAGAGATTCCTGTGACCTTCATAGAGCTTATGAAGGAGGACAAAGAAATCTACAAGAAGCTAAAAATCCCATGGACACCAGAAGGAATGAAAACAATATTAGGAGATAAATGTATTGATTCTGAAAAAGAAAATCTACAAAGAAGCATTAAGCAATACAAGCATCAAATTGAATATATGCATGAAACTAATGATGGATTAGTTACTGCAAATAGGAGACTTAGAGAAGAATTGGAAGAAGTTAACAATCATTACCAGGAATTGATTGCAGTTTCTAAAGAAGCTCTTAAAAGGAAAAGACAAACAGAGAATCAGTTCACAAAGTTAAGGAAAACTATTCAGGAGCTGACACAATAGAATGAAGAGTTTACAAAGAGGGTTGTATACTTGGAAGTATACCACTTGAAATCTAGAAGGAAAGCTCAGGCTTTGGAGGGAATTTCTTAATTAGCTGAAGCAACAAAAGACTAGTAAAGTTCTTTAAGGAGAGCAGTTATTAGTTAGTTTGAAAAGTTACTTTATTTTATTTTTGTATAATGTTAGTTTATATTGAACAATTCAATAGATGACCTAAAATTATTTAGGGTTCAGTTATGCAACTGTTTTTGAAATATCAGGATAAATGTAAGTTTGAAAGAGGACAAAGTGTTGGATTTTTGTTGCAAGAGGAGGCTATCAGGCTGGTTTATGAGCTAAGTGTAAAGAATCTTATGTGTTTTTTATGACTGAACTATGAAATATATGCAACTATATGCCCTTCTGATTATTGATTAGTTTCATTTCTAATTTGTGTTAATTACTCAGTTGGTATATTCATTTCTTGTTTAATGTTTTTATGCTTGAAATGCTTTCTAACTCTAGGTGAAACTCAGTATTGTGTTTATTCTGTTTGGATTATGGTTTATATGTTATTCATCTTAGTCATTCAAATGCTCATGATTTAATGTTTTCTTTGGTTTTATGAATATTTACCCTCTTGTCTTCAAACTACACAACCAAAACCCTAGAATACCTATTTTACTTAATTGAATTTATTGAGATTGTGTTGGCTTGTTCTTTTGTAGTATGAGAACAAATTCTGGCACAAACACTACCTTTTTCAACATGTCTGCAAGATTATGGGTAGTGTGTATCTTTTTCAACTTCAAGGGTTCATCTTCCAGAACAAATTGTATGAAATGGAACTTGAGTTTTATATGTCTAGTATTTAAATGGAAAGCTAAGTTATTTGCAATATAAATGACACTTTCATTTTCATTATATAACTTGCTATTCTCCCACTTCTTACCCAATTCTTGCATGAACCTCTGCAACCAAATCATCTCTTTACTAGCCACTGTAGCAGCAACATACTCTGCTTCTAGTTTTGAAAGTGAAACAACCTTTTTCAAATTACGAAATCTAACTTGATATTGTTCCACCCACATTCAAGACATACTCTGTGGTTCTATTCCTGCTTCCCTTATCACTAGCCATATCTGCATCAACACATCCATGTAGAATAATTTCTGAACCTCCAAAATATAATGCATGAGAAGTGGTACCTCTCAAATACTTGAGAATCCACTGTACTTCCCTCTAATTCTCTTTACCTGGACTGTTAATATACCTTCTCAAATTGTTTATATACCTGCTCAAAACTCCCACGACATGTGCAATATCTAGTCTTGTGTACATCATGTCATACATCATGCTTCCAACTGTTGATGAATAGCGAACCTTAGACATGTATTCTATCTCCTCTTATGTCTTGGGACACATCTCCTTAATTAGTTTAAAATGGTTGGACAAAGGTGTACTAATTGGTTTCTCATTCTGCATTCTAAACCTCTCCAACACCTTTTCTGTGTACTCACCCTGAGATAATGTCAATTTGCGATTTTTCCCATCTCATGGTTATTCTCATACCAAGGATTTGATTTGTAGCACCAAAATCCTTCATCGCAAATGATTTAGCTAGTTTTTTTTCGAGCGCATTTATATCATGCATGTTAGACCCTACAACAAGCATGTCATCCACATACAATAACAAGATAATATATCTTTCATTATCTATCCTCTTGAAATAAACAAAGTGGTCAGAATGACATCTACTATAACCCCGTTTTGTCATAAACTTATCAAAATTTCAAATACAACTAGCTTGGAGCCTTTTTTAGCCCATACAAGCCCTTATTGAAACCACAAACCAAATTTTCCTCCCCTTTGACCTCATACCCCTGTGGCTACTGCATATAAATCTCTTCCTCCAAACACCCATGGAGAAAGGTCATTTTTACATCTAACTGTTCAAGATGAAAATATTCTACCGCCTCTAGACTTAAAATAGTCCTAATTGAAGTCATTTTAACAACATGATAAAATATTTCATCAACATCTATTCCTTTGTTTTGTGCAAACTCCTTTACCGCAAGTGTTGCCTAAATATACCACTTCTTGCCTCTTTCTTCCTTCAACTTATAAACCCATTTATTCTGCAATACTCTTTTACCTGTAGGAAACTCAACCAAATACCATTTCTGGTTTCTTACCAATGACTCCATCTCCTCATTCATTCCTTTCTCCCACTTCTTTCTAGTTTCCACCTGCAATGCCTCTTCATAACATTCTGGTTCACTAGAATCAGTCACCAATAAATAATATAGTGAAGGAGAGAATCATTCATGGGGTCCACTTAACTTGGTATATATTCTTACACTTGCAAGAGTTTGAGGTACCTACTACTGTTCTTTATTTTTTGGTACCTTCGAAAATTCATTTTATTTGATTTCATCAAGCACTATGTACTTTGGGTATTCCTTTTCCTCTTTCTTTCTCTACAACTGATATTTGTACATAGCCCTTTCATTGAATAATACATTTATACGCCTAATGATTTTACTATTTTCATAATCCCATAAGTGATGACCAAAATCATAAACCTCGTATCCAATAAAGGTACTTTTCTTTGATTTAGCCTCAAGCTTTGTTCTATTTTCTTTATCAATATGGACAAATGATTCACAACCAAAATTTCTCATAGATGAGTATTTTACCTTTTTACTTGTCCATGCCTCATCTCTAATCCCACCATCCAAAGCACTTGAATGCCCTCTATTTATTAAATAAACAACAATATCTACAACATCAGCCCAAAACTGTAATGGAAACCCTGCATGCAATCTCATACACCTTGCACGCTTCATGATCATCCTATTCATCCTTTCTAACACACCATTTTCATGTGGTGTTCTTAGAAATGTCTTTTCTTTATGAATTCCATGGTATGAATAGTAACTATCAAAATCCTTACTGCAATATTCACCTCCATTATAAGATCTAAGACATTTTAACATTTTTCATGTCTCATTCTCAACCAAATATTTCCACTTCTTAAATGTATCAAACACATCAAATTTTTGTCTAATGCATAAACCCAAGTTTTTATAGTTGCATCATCAATAAAAGTAACATAATATTGAGAACCACCAAGATATTGTACCTGATATGGTACCCATACATATGTATGCACTAGCTCTAACTTTTCACTATTCTTCTATTTCCCAACCTTGAGAAATCTGGCTCTCTTCTATTTTCCATAAACATAGTTCTCACAAAATTCCAGACTTACGTGCTTCATATCTTGAAACAATTTTCTTGAGTGGAGAATATGCATCCCCTTCTCACTCATGTGACAAATCCTATGATGCCACAATGTTGTACATTTTTCTATGGAAGCTACAAAGATATAATAATCAATATTACGAGGACATAAATACAATGTACCTATCCTATCTCCTTTTACTATTACTAGTGCTCCTTTAGTGATCTTCCACCATTTTTTTCCAAAGCTAAAAAACCATATGATATCTCCCATAGAGATCAAATTTATTTTCATAGAAGGAATATTCCTTACATCCTTTAGAATCCATTCATTTCCATTATTTAACTTATTTGTACCTTACCCATTCCAACAATTTTAGATGGCTGATCATCCCCCAATAAAACATGTCCAAAATCACCTAGAAAATAATCATGAAAGCATTTCCTATGGGGTGTAGCATGAAATGAATCTCCTGAATCTACTACCTAGTAATCACTAGTATTATCTAATGCAAGAATCAAATAATCTTGTAACACATCACCTGCTACATTAGTTTCCTGATTATTCTCCTGTTTCCTGTATCTTCTCTTCTTTGGATCTTTGTAGTCTTTCTTCAGATGTACTCTCTTACCATAGGTCCAACACTCTATATTTTTGAATTTGGACTTGTATATGCCCTTTCTAGACTTGATGCAATTACCCGGTCTCTTTCTTCTTTCCCTTTGTCTTCCCCCGATCTCCATGGTCTATGCATTACCTGATGTCTCAGCTGTTCTTTTTCTTCACATTTCCTCTCTAAGAATAACACTAACAACATCATCAAACTTAAGAGTTTTTTAACTAGAGACAAAGTTACTTACAACCATGACCAATCCATTCCAACTTTCTGGTAATGAGCAAAATATTAGAAGATCCCTAACCTCATCATCAAATTTCACTCCTACAAAAAATAGGTGATTAGTAACTATATTTAATTCATTTAAATGATCAGCAATAGATCCACCTTCTAACATCTTCATAGTAAATAAATGCTTCATTAGAAATACATTGCTAGAAGTCGAGAGTTTGTTCATAAAGCTTAGTTAATGCGTTCATCACACCCTTCGATGTATTTTCTTTTGAAATATTAAAAGCCATCGACGAAGATCGACACAATCATCTTGTTCCCAATTCCTTTTTGTCAAGAACCTCCCATTCTTCGTCCTTCATAGTCATCCACTATTCTTTTTTTCTGCCAAAGGTAGGAACAAATCCTTTTGGTATAGATAGTCCTACATTTGAATATTCCATAACTGGTAGTTTTTGTTTTTAAATTTCTCAACCCTAAACTTTCCTTCTTCTACCATTTCTCCCACTCGAATTAGAAACCCTTCTTTCCTGCAAGTTTACCATCCAAATAGACCTTTTGTATTTGAAAAAACAATTGTTATAAAAACAGGATCACAAAGCATACAAATTAAACAAGATGCAAATATTAAACACATTACAAGAGAGACACCAATATAACGTGTTCCAACCAATATGGGATACACCCACACACAAATTACCAATCCTTTTATTATTCTACCATCCAAAATAATGAAGCGATACAACTTGCACAACACCCACTGCACTTCCTCTTCACTCTCTCACAATATCCCTCACACAATCACAAAGATCGCTTTTCACAATACTATCGTACGATACACAATTGTATTACAATGTCTTCCTTTTATAAAGGGAAGACAACAGGAAAATACCATGGGCTTGTAAATCACACATTATTTACCAAGTCATGACTATGAAATTACAACATTTTACAAGGCATTTTTCCTAAATTTTTTCTACGGGGGTGTTTCCCTCGAACCATCACTAGGGGGGTGGGATCCGAAATTAGTCTCTGCTCTTCCTAGATGCCTCATGGTGACTATAGTGGGGGGGAATCCCCCCCACAGCCCGCTTCATGGTACTGGGATCCAAACATGGATGAAACACGATCTTTAAATCATGAAGATTAGGCTCCACAACCAACATTCACTAATACATTCATTGTTACATCTATTGAAGCTTTAACTGAAGCATTCGAGTTCACTTTATTGGTAATTCAAATTCTCTATGCATTATCTCTTTTATTTCTTATCTCTTTATCTTTTCTACATGGTATATACGTGTTAATATTAATCATCATATCATATTATACTCATAATAATTTTCACATGTTATGATCATATCATATTACTCTCAGACCATATAGTCATTGCTAAAGTAATTCACTCTCGAGCTAGCTAGTCTCTAAAGGAGACTTAATAGCAATATGCGACCATGGTTGCTAATACATCAAATAGCATATATGCTTCAACATGCAAAGCATTTCACCTCTATAACTAGAGGCCCACCTTAAATGGTACCCACTCTTGAGATAACACATTAGAATCATTAACTTGATATTACCCACAAGTTCGACTTGATACTACCCACAAGTCTTCAGTCTTGATATTACTCACAATAATTTACCAATTTACCACCTCAATAATATTAGGATATATAGGGCTTTATATTACCCATAAGTACGACTTGATATTACTCACAAATACAGAGAATGACTCCTGATGATGTATATTTAACACTCCCTCTCAGCAAGGGATAAATAATTTGCTATAACATGCATTCTTTTCCATACTAGGATTTGTCTTCCATATTAAGCTTGTCTC
The DNA here is from genome assembly GCA_001517045.1 of Pseudotsuga menziesii. NCBI lineage: Eukaryota > Viridiplantae > Streptophyta > Pinopsida > Pinales > Pinaceae > Pseudotsuga > Pseudotsuga menziesii. Next base: position 87,289 of record LPNX010939663.1, read on the forward strand.
GGAAGTACCCATGCTTCATTACATACATAGGCTTTGTTAACACATTCACAATATGCTCATCAATAATCATGTATCATATTCTTACCTTACTAGACTATGTATTCCAATGAAGTGAAACTTCATCTTAATGTGTTTTATCACAAAACATAGGGTTTTTAAAAAGAAATAGACTCAAGATTTTAACCCAATCAGTAGCTTCCCAAGCTACATTGCTCCTCGACAGGTAGTACTATCTGCAATACATTTTGATTTTGTAGTACTAGTTGCAATACACTTTGCTTTTGTAGTACTAGCCACAATATTGCCATCATAAATGGAGTCGGCATACCAAAGTAACTTTACCTCACTACTGGAGGAAAAATAAATTCCATAAGCATTAGTAACTCGAAGGTACCTAAGCACATGCTTAATGTTAATGTCTAATATCAGACATGATCTAACTCACAATATATAGGTCTATTATGCAATAAATACATTAAGAAACCTTATCTGACATCTAGTTTCCCTAAACTAGAACCCATGGATTTGTAATCTATAATGTCAAACTAACACATCAAGTAATATTCTTACACAAATAAAATCTTACCTATGTCAATATTCAACATTGGCTTCTTAAAATCTTCTGTGGTCTGAAGAATTTCTTTGTGAGGTTTTCCATTCTCGGTGAAGTTCTCTAGGGCTTGACCACTTTCAAAGTGGTTTCATTTTTATATACCACAATACCGTACTAGCCATCTATATGGATATATGATCTCTCCAAGAGGTTTTACTGCTCCCCAACAATCTTGACTATAAATATTTTTGATTATCTGATAGTCTCTGAGACCTTGACTATGTCTTTGCTAATGTGGATGCTTTCCATAAGAGGTAGTGCAACCCCTGGTTGTAATAGTCATGTGCCTTGAATTATCATAGCTATTTGAAACTTAGTGTATTATCTATTGTATGACTTAATAGAGCCATGCAAACTACATGACTAACGGGTGGGGGTTTTATCTGTTGTTGCCTATGGAGACACATTAATACTCCCTCTTCAAGTAGATGAGTATTTCTGTAATATACCAAGATTTCCCATAAAGTACTCAACTTTTATTTGTATAGAGGTTTAGTAAGTAAGATGCAAAATCTACTCATCTATGGATATGTCCTGGAGTTTGTACTACTCCTTTTTGTACCATGTATCAAATATAACTGACTAGGATCCTTTTGAAGTTTATTTCATAGTTTGAGACATATATAAGTCTATATCCACTTATACCTTGTAAGTACTATAACAAATGCTTCGTTTTACATGTTTGTGTATTGAAAACAAAGCATATATTTAGTTCTGGTGCCAACTAGATACATCTAGGATATATTTAACTAACTATGAGATCCTCTAAATATTTATATTTGTCATCATGTGTGAGGTCATGGAATTACATTCCATTGTTCTGAATCTCTTCAGGATCACTACTATGTATTTTCCTTAAATAAGGAAAACCTTATTTGGTTTCAACCTTACCTCTAAACTCAAGAATCATCCAAGATTATTGAATGCTATACTCTATTTTCTTCCTAAAATGAGCACACTCCGATCTTTTCTTTAACATGAGACTCATCATTCAATTTTTTTGGTTCTTTAGAAGTTAGCAAATCTAGATTCCCCCTCTCACCATCAGGATATGGGAGTCATAATCTAGGTTTCCCATCAAGGATTCTCATGCTCCTCTATGTCTAAAACATACATTAATGGTTGGAAACATTGCATAACCATGAAATTCATTTACATGAATATTGAAATATATTGGAAATGGTTCACACAATTATGTACACATATTAAATAATTTTTCAGCATAGCCCCATTCATATATCATGCAATGTTATGCAACCCTATTTTCTTCTTTACTTTAATCATAACACGTACATTCATGAGATTTACTATATGCCAATAAAAGTAATGAAACAAATACAAAACCTCTTTAGATATGATTTATAAAAGCATGTCAAAAATAAAAATACTTATCTTTTATTGTTTGTGTGGGATCCCTCTTGATCTCTGCTTCCTTGCAGAGATTACTAGAATCCCTCAAACTTGATATTATTTCTTCACTACAACTTTTTTTTGCAAATTTTATCTCATGCAATGGGTAGTGAATATCTGCATGGGGAGTTTGGATCCCATGTAAACCAGAGAAAGTGCTCTTTTGCATCAAAGAAAATACTCCTTTTTGAGGTCATCATCTTCTTCTTTGGATGATTTCTTAATACTATGAGGCTCTTCTTATACACAAAATCCATTGGAGAAGGATAATATCCAATCCACAAATCCCTGGGTCGTTTAAATAATTCATCCAGTTTGGAAAATTGACAATAATAAAAATTCTAGAAAATTCATCTTCAAAGAACTGAGCATATCTCCCAAACTATTGATAATTTTCAAATTATTATTTAATATGGAGGTGAATGAGACCATTTTGGAAGTGGGTTTTCAATTTTTTTGGATGATTCCTCATGGTTTGATTGAAAATGATCCATGAAATTTGTTTTCTGGAATAGTGACGAGAATGGTGCAATTTTATAATAATCTCCAAATATTCCTTTGACTTGTTAAAGTGCTTGTTGAAATATTTCTTATTTGAATGAAATAATTTTTTTGGAGTGAATGGTTTCCTTGCTTTATTCATTCTTGCAGTGAGGGAAATATTTATTCCTTGGTGAATACTAACTTGCTCTCACTACTACATTTCAACCAAAAATACGACGGCCGTATTGTCATATTTTCGACACTTCCCTGTCACATGTGCGACACTATTGATTTTTTTTAAGCGTCGGAAACTTGTTGTCGGTTATCCGACATCTTTCGAAACCGTCGGTTAAGCGACACCTAATTTTACCATCGGTTAAATGTAAAGCGTCAGTTAAGCGACAGCCTTTTTTCGACGGTAGTGAAATTTTTTAAGAAAATAACCTTCATGCCGTCGGTTAAGTGACAGAAGGTCCGTCGGATAAGCGACGGTTATTCAATTTAAAAAAAAAAAATTTGCATAAGAGCTTGAGAGCTGTTGCTTAAGCGACGGATATGGAGAGTAACCTTCGGATTTGCGACATCAAGAACTGTCGCTTAAGCGACGGCAGGGAATTAAAAAAAAAAAAAAATTATTTCAAAATTGGGTATACTCCCGCGGATGAGTATTATTTGTGGGTAAAATACATCCTGTCGGCACCACTTGGTGTATGCTGTCGTCATCTGTTTCATCTGTTCCATTTTATGTTTGGTACGTGCCCAATAGTAGTAGTCCATGCCTTAAGGGTAGTAACACTCATAGTAGCTAGTAATTTACATTGTTAATCAGAGCTACAAAAAAAGGTACAGCATTAACCTCTAGTCACATGAAAGTTATAAGCTCTAACCCGCTACTATAATTCTCTATCCGCTGCTAACAATGGAAAAGATAGGGGCTTTAATTATTTTTCATATTTCCACAATAGAGAAGATATAGAATAGATATTGACCCCATGCCCTTTATTTATTGGGACTCAGAGTTTTCAATACAGCTACGGAACAAGGCCCAAAAGGAAAAGAGACAAGCAGGCTCGCTCCCCCCTTGGTCTTGGAGGGGATATTGCATACTTCGGGTTACATCTCCCTCGTACGTTGTAAGTGGTAATGGGGATGAGCCATGACGAAGGGGAACAACTTCCTAATGAGAACCCCGCTGTTCTAAAATCCCAAAGGCATCACTTCCCTCAGTTAGTTGTGCTCATTAACATATCATTTAAACTTGGCACATGAAGGCAACAATGCCATTGTCATTTCTTAAAAAATGTTCCAAGCTCCAGCCAGAGGACTCCCAATCCCATAATAAAAGCATGCATGGAAGAGCCTCTCTTGTGTTAAAGAGACCTAGCATACATGATACAAAGTTGAATAGGAGAAAGAGCCAACAGTTAATCCTGATATTTTGATGGAGTGTAAGAATTACAAGTATACAAGAACTACTTACTTTCAAATCCATCTGAAACTTCTCTTGTACCAACATGGCCAACTGAGAACCATCATCCTTGTTAAGGAAAATACAAACACTGTCTACATTACACCTTAGCGTATTGACACTATATTATAACCTTTATGAAAACTATAGCTGTCTGGCGTGGAAGCCGGATCTGTCTGTCTGTTTCTCCATCACTGCTGGAAGCATTAAACACTTCCTATCACCAGTCGGTTGATTGAGCACAATTTTTACTGGGATATACCGAGTCATGGTCTGAGAGTCTGCATATAATGTTTCAAATGAGTGCTGAAGGGATAGAATTTAATGTCCAATACATAAGCATCTTACATTCATATGGATATCCTTACACGTGCCATTTCCCTTTCAAACTGAGAATGAGCTAATAAAAAGTTGGGACGCAATAGTTATCATCATATCATGTGATATCATGCAGGACATATATTTACAACTTCATCTGTTCTTAACTTCATATGTTCAAAAATGTTATTTAAAAGATGTCAACAAAGCCTATGGTTAAATATAAAATTAAGGCAAACAATTTCCACAACACATTTTGAGGGTAACATATTTACAAAATAATGCTAAACTTATCTAGCTATATGAAACAGGGAATAATGCTAGAGTATAGAATTTAATGGTAGCCACCAAGAAGTCATCACGCTACGTGAAGAAATAGGAATTCTGAATTGCCATTCATGAGCTTATGGTGTTCTTCTTTAGTTCTGTTGTCCTTGTCTTTACCATTAATAGGCAATAAGGGTACTGAACCCCCAGGACCTGAATGTTCTGTTCCTTCTGCAATCATAGAAAACATATGTAGTTCAGCTATTCCATTAGGCAATGCTTACTAAGAAGAGGCACCAGACATATGTACTCGATTAAAAATAGATGACTAAAAATTCCAAAAGTAAACCTTCAGGCAGCTGTCGATCCACAAAATATACCACCAAATTCACAGTATACCTGCAGATCCTCAACATGGTTAAAAGAATGTAATATATTGAACACTAATACCAGAGTTCTACAAAAGGCTTGTTAAATCTACTTCAAAACATAATCCATCTAGGCAACATGCAAAAATACATTCTTAATTTGGAACCAACAAGCAAACACAAGGGGCACTAAATCATGTCCAAAATAAAACATATGTTCAAAAAAACTGGCTTACCAGGCTACAACAACATCCACTGTGTAGTGCTTACGAGAAGCTATAATCAGAAGGCTCTATATAACAGCCACCAACCAAGCTATCTGTTTAATCCACCTGCACATGTTACAGGAGAAGCATCCACATGCAAGGCAACATTGACTGATTAATAGCTTATATACTATATAAGAACATATACTGCAGTACAAACCACTGCTAATAAGACACAAATGCTGTAAAATCCTAGCTCTTTATTGTTTCCTTCATTAAGCACATACCCTAAAACAAATCTCCATTTGAAACCAAAACTATTCTGCATAAATACATCACAGAACAGGGAGCTCACGCAAAGAATATGTTCAATAAATACCATTTGAATATGTCAAGAAAATCCATATGGACAATATATATGTTTCGGAACTCATATTCTTCAACTGAAAATGAAGAATAAGTGAACATTACAATTCTGCTAAGAAACTGTAACTAGCTATTTTCAGAATAAGTGAACATTACAATTCTGTTAAGAAACTGTAACTAGCTTTGTGGCCAACAGCCTTTGGCTTTCTCTTTTCCCAACTGAGCAAAAGCCTCCATAATAAATTATTAAATCTCAAAATGAAAATCTCCCATTGCTACCAAAGTTTCCATACTTGGCAGCTCCGGTAAGTAAAATCAGGCACTACCAGCCGCCATGGATAGGGACAACTTTTTTGTTCATCCTCGAGTCAGGTGACCTACATGCAAAACTCCTCCCTCAACCTTTGTGAGATGGTAATTTATATAATAATAAAAAAAGGTTACGGCCATGCCTAAACTGGTTAAATAATTAAGCTAAAATAAATAAAAATAGGGAAAATTTGGTAGAGTTTCTAGAATCCCATGGTAGGATTTCTGTGACATCTGGCTCTCCCTATGAGCCTCTATTTATGAGTCTAATATTTACTTTTTGTATTTTTATCTGGATACCTTGTTGTTGGACAAATAATATTTAGCATGGTCTATAGCATTTAATGCAGTTGCAGCAAGTTTGATAGTTAGATCTTAAACAGCTTAAGATCCAAATTTCATCAAACCCTGCAGCTGCATTAAATATTTTACACCATACTATTGGTTGAGTTGTTATTGTTGAGATGATTATCATCAAATACATTAAACATAATTTATTTCAATATCCTAAAACATAATGATATATTTGAACCAAGTATCTCTGAATGTTGTGTAAAGAAGTTAATACCAACTATCTCTGAAAGTTGTGTAAAGAAGTTAATAGGAAAATACATTTCATGTCAAGCAGAGATTTTTTTTTTTTTAAGATTATGTAAATGAAGAATATTTATTTGCATCGCAATAATGGAACTCCCCAGCTGCAAGATCTCTCTTCAAGACAATTCCCAATGGAACCCACAGCTGCAAGATCTCTCTTCAAGACAAGGCCATTAGGATCAATTATTCTTCCATATCGTCTAACATAAATCTCTGTCTTCATAACATTATCAATCTCTGTGTAAACTTATCTCTAGAATGCACAAATAGTCGTGCTAGCTTTGGTGAGTGATAAGCCCAGCAACGATGTCATTTGTCTTGTCATAAATCATAGTCTTCTATTTATCTTTTTCCATTGTCAAAGGTATGAGGCTAATAACTTATAGTCTTCTATTTATCTTTTGCCATTGTCAAATGTATGAGGCTAATAACTTAGATGTGCTAGTATTGTATGTAAAATTGTCTCCATTCTTTTCATTTTATTTGAATACGTCTTTTTAGTCTTTTTTTTTATAGCATAGAGAGGTATGAATTTTTTTAAATTCTTTGTTATAGAATCTGGCGAAGGTCAAATTTTCCCAAATTTGGAACCAAAGGGGAAGAAAATTCCCAATTTGGAATTATTCTACCATGCAACCGCCAATTTTAATTCAGAAGGTAATTATCTGAAACATGGATGCTTATTTGAATTTATAAAACAGCCGATTCAAAAAAATCAAAGCAAACACAATCTTACAAGAGAAGTCTTTCATGTGAAACCAGAAAATCCAAGTCTGAAATGAGCTTGACAGTCATTTTGTTGTAAATAAGTTGCACAAGCTGAGTCCAATATCATTAGCTGAACACCGAATCACCATCAATTCCTTATGAAAGGCATACCTTAAAAATAGTAAGGTAAAGAGGCCATGATCATTCACTGATACGAATGACACACAACTAAGTGTTAAAGTCCCTCGTAATCATCAAAACAATTCCTTAACCCACAGTTCTCTTATTTTCAAAGACATTTCATCTGCAAGTAGTGGAGTAATGGTGAAAGCTTTAGCCTTTGATGTGGGAGGTCATGGGTTGAAGTTATGTCACCCGTTCCATCTGTGCACATGACCATCAACATGAAACCAGTCCGCAACAACGCATGCCATCTGGGGCTTTTCGATTTCAGCTATCCAAGCATTTCAACAACGGATTTGCGAAGCCCTTGTCCCGTCACATTTCCATAGCCATCCATCTCGATAACATCACGTGGGGTCGGATAATAGCAACTCTCATACCCTCAAGGCATTACATCTTAAGCGCGTGAAATCTGCATTAGAACCACAACTAAATAATAACAATAATTTATTTATAAATCCAGTATTCATTGGCAAACAATTTCTAAACTTCTAATTTACTTTACCGCCAATAATTTGGTACACTGCTGGGGGTTTTGATCTAATTTACTTTACCACCAATAATTTGGTACATTGCTGGGGGTTTTGATCTTATCTTTTGTTAGGGTTTGTGTGGATCCCTGCCACTAAGATACTCAAATAGCTCCCTCATAAACATATTTCAATATGACTGCTTGCATGTACGGTGTAAATAATAAAAGGAAATATATTTAATTAACTTAAAATAAAGTAATGTGTAAATAATAAAGTGAAAATTTATTTTATTAACTTAATACAAACTAAGTATGTAAAGAGCAAAATGAAATACAACCGATTAAAATTGTAAGTAACTGAAATTAAATGGTAAATAAGAAAAGTGAAACCCTATGCTATTGGAGTTGTTCCAAATGGTTTCCATAAAACTCATAAGCCTGTAACAAATTGCAGAATCTACTTAATCAACTATTGAAATTGCTACGTATGATGGTGCTGGATGTGCTCCTAGAAATTTTCTCTGCTATTAGGGACTATGTCTCTGCTGCTAGATTTATATATGGAACATTTGGATCTCTATCTAAAACATAAAACATATGTATCTGTTTCGTACAGAGATGATAAGTACAGGGTATAGATGTTTGATCTATCTGTCTTTTGTAAGTGTATTCATTACCCAAAGTTTTCATAAGTAATCATCAAGTTCAATATACCATAAATGCATGAATTAAAGGTGGTTTGTTATGATCAAAGAGAAGATTATTGACAATTCACATATAAATTATATGACGGATATTATTTCCACTGTGTGATAATGAAATATTTATATAATCGTGTGATACATGCACTCTTTCATGCCAGAGGACTTTCATCTTATTTTATGAGCCATGTTTTCAGTCACATCAAGAAGGTAATTGGTGCATGAAGTATGTTGCATTGTTTAAGATATTGCGAAATTTTTAATGTAAAAAGAATAAATAAATATGGCTAAGGTGAAATGGTAAACATGGAGTAATCTTTAGACTCGGGTTCATGGAATCGGAATTACAAATGCACTCATTTACAGACTCATTTACATTGCTGGCTGTAAGAGAAATTAACACACAGTAGCTCACCAATCTGTGGCGTTCCATTGCAGTAACAACCATAATCTTCTTTGAAACTTAATGTATGCCTTAGGGTTTTCGTTATAGCAGCCAAATTCCATAATGGAGTACTTGTCTATACCATGGCACTTACCTTCAAGGTCGTATTGTTGTTTCCTAAAAGAGATTTCTATGTAGGCAGAAGAGTCTGTCTTCTCTAGGACTAGCTCAAAATTAATAGAGAAGACCTATGCCAAGCCTCAAAGTAAAGTGATTTTTTTGTGGCATTCAATACAAGAGAACCTGAACTACAGGATCAAATTCATAACCCTTTCTAAAAAGAGACAGCAAGAAGAGTTCATTGAGTAGAAGTCTTGGGTTGTAGTTGCTAAATGAATACCGAAGAAGTAAACTTTTCCCATCATTGAAGCAGGTACATGTTAACCTTTAATGTCTGGTTATTGGAACTCACAAGTTATTCAGTAGATGCTTCAATGATTGGAAAGCTTAAGATAATTTGAAGAGGATAGACTTAAATAGCAGAAAACTTTTAATCTCCATTTATAGGAACTCATAAGCTATTCTGTAGATACCTTTATATATAATACCTTTGGATTGACATATATATAACCTAAGTACCTAATTTTGTGCATGGGTTGGTTGATAGTGCACAGGGTTCTCTTGTCATCCGATTTAGCTAGAATTTATGGTGAGCCAGAGGTGATGTATGATAGATTCTAGAGATTATAGGATCCTAGGAGTTTGGTGTAGTATGGCAATGGAATGAGTTAACTTGAGGCAGCAGTAGAGGTATAGACCATCCATACACTACCATATATATCACCATTTATAGAGATGGAAAATAAATAGGATTGAGGATGTAGCAGATGGAGTATATCCCTGGGTCCTTTCCCATAACAAATAATACAACTGATGGATATTCTTCAGTAGGCCTTGGGTGGCTTCAACGTTGTACAATATGGCGAACTATTTGCTAGTCCACACCACACCTCATCTCATTTAATCCCAGTTATTTGGAACAACTGCTAGGATCAATATAACTAGGATTTGCTGTAGTATATACTTTTCCTTCTCTCTCTCTCTGTTCTATTTAATCCTCTTTTGTTTCACAATTATATTCGGCATATAT
>LPNX010939663.1:104842-258558 GCA_001517045.1 Pseudotsuga menziesii
AATTGCTCGAAACAGAACGCTTAAACGTATGTATTGAACTTAATTAAGCACATATGAGAAATTATCATGCACAGATGCAATTATCTATTAGACATAGCAGAAACATCATACATTCCAACAAGCATTCTGTTCAACATGTTCATTTCATTTTCATTAACAGAATTTACAGTTGCAAAAGTAAAATGGACAGAGCACTTATCTTATGAAGAACTTCTTCCGCAACCAGCTACGTTGCTGCAACGTTCCACCCAACCATAGGCCAGCGTGCTCCTTAATCTCTCAGCAGCGCTGCCACCCCCGAGCTGGGCATGACTCTCCAAGGAATAAGGGAACTAGCAGGCTTACACATAGCCAAGGATATACAAAACACATAGCCAAGCCAGCAAAGTTGGGTTTATCAGGCCATCAAGGAGTTGGGAAAGGCTAAATGCTAAGCTAGTGAGCTCATTACAGAGCCAAGAACACCTACACCAGAACTAGCCTGACCTCTAAGACACCCAAACACACCCAACACAAAAATCAGTCCCATCTCTGCTACACAGTCCCTCAGGCCCTGCATTCCCTTCCAGTGCTATTCAGGGGTGATGGAGAAGAAGGCCAGCCCTCTAGCTCTGTCTGTGTGGTTTCCAGCCACCAGGTTTATCAAGCAAATCTAAGCCAACATCCCTGATCCTCTCACAGTCCAAAGACCAAACATTGCACTCCGGTAATTAAGTCAGCTGTCACAGCCTAAACAAGAAAACGAATTCCTGAGTCATTCTTGGCCCTATCGTGGCCAAAATGACTCTCACTCGAATTTACAACAGCCCCCAAACGTAATAGTAATTACATTCACGACCTTGGGAAAACTACAGCCCCAAATCTATCAGTGAGCACCCCTCACAGCAGGGAAAAATGACCCAAATAGTCTGTGAGACAGCCAAAAACGTGAATGGCCCTTCACAGTCAGATGTGGATGCAAGAGCACGGCTCTCAGCTCACTATGTGTGCCCCAAATAGAAGAATACCTGTGCGTGGGTAAACAATCCGACCCAGCAAGGAAAGGAACAGACAATGGAGTCCCTACGTGAGGAAAAGCAGCTTCGTTTTTGTCCGTGGATGAGCAAGCAACAGGAAGGACGTGAATTGCAGTTCGTGGGTGTTTAGCAACTCGTGGTGTGAAGATGAATGTCTACGTGAGGAGATGAACAGCCACAATCGTGGGTAGAGTGTGCGTGTGGGTGAGGACTGACAGTCCTGCCACCCCAGCCCCCAAAATCATTAACTGCTTCAACCACCAGCAGTAATTCTTCAATGAGAGTGGTTGGAAATAAAAACAAGGGAATAAGACACATGGGTTTTTCCCCTTTTAGGCTCAAGATTGACAAATTCCCCTCCACATCCTTATCCTTGGGAAAATCATGCCCCATTCGATTTAGTTGCCGCGACCGTAGCTGGTTATGTTCATTTTAATTACAGATGCATATTTACATGGTGATAAATTCAAAACATATGCCACATGCCCCGATATACCATCGGTGACAATTTAAATCCAAACATAGCATAACCGATCAATGGTGGGGCCTTGGCCTTTAGCTCCACACCATGATCATTTACAATATATATATATACATCATATACATCTAATGTAACGGGGTCAAAACCGGGACATTACATTCCCCTCCCCCTTCAATAGCACTGTCCTCAGTGCTTACAAAATTGAACAAAATGCTACACTGGCATCGCCTCAGTGTTCCGCAGAATTGAACAAAAATGGATGTGCCAATTGCATGGAATCCTCCAGCTCCCATGTAGCCTCTTCAGGTCCGAAGTGCTCCCATTTCACCTTTACCTGACCTATGGCTCAGTTCCGGAGCATTGTGACCTTCCTGTGGAGGATGCGCATTGGCTCGATTCGGAACTCTCCCTCGGGTTCCACCTGAATCACATCCCAATTTATCACATGGTTAGGATCATGTACATATCTCTTAAGCAAAGAAACATGAAAAACATTATGAGCTCTAGTGCTAGCAGGTAATGCAAGTCTATATGCAACTGGCCCTATTCTTTCAAGCACTTCAAACGGCCCACAGTATCTTGGTGACAACTTGGCACAAATTCCAAGTTTCAAGGAACTCTTCCTTTCCCTCACTAAGAGGTAAACATGATCCCCAACACTAAACTCTTTGTTCACCCTATGCTTATCTGCATAGCTTTTCTGCTTGTCCTGTGCTGCTTTCAGCTTCTGCCTGATCTTTACAACCTCTTGCTCCATTTTCTTGAGCAATTCTGGCCCAAGCACAATCCTGTTCACTGGATTATCCCAAGTCACTGGTGTTCTACACCTTCTTCCATACAAAGCTTCATACGGACTCATCCCTAAGGATGCTTGATGTCCATTGTTATAACCAAACTCTACCAAGTGCAAGTAATCTTCCCACTTGGTTGGTTTGTCCATCACATACATGCGAAGCATATCTTCGAGCACCTGATTAACTCTCTCTGTCTGACCATCTGTTTGAGGATGGTACGCAGTGCTGAAGTTTAGCTTTGTACCCAAATCTGCAAACAACCCCTTCCAAAAGTTGGAAGCGAACTTGACATCTCTGTTAGATACTATTGCCTTCGGCAATCCATGCAACTTGAATATCTCCTTCATGAAGATTTTTGCAATGTCGCCAGTCTCATACGTAGACTTAACCGGTATAAAATGTGCTGCCTTTGTCAACTTGTCTACCACAACCATGATGGAATCATGTTGTCTCCAAGTCATTGGCAATCCTGTAATGAAATCCATGGAAATAACTTTCCATTTCCATTCTGGAACTGGCAAAGACTGCAACAAACCTGCTGGATGTTGATGCTCAACCTTCACCTGTTGACATTTCATACACCTCGAGATGTACTCAGCCATATCCCTCTTCATACCTGGCCAAAAGTACTGCTTCCTAGCTGTAGCAATTGTCTTCTGATATCCTGGGTGACCAGAATACGGAGCTTGATGGATTTCATCCATAACAACTCTCCTCAACTTTGCTATATTCAGAATATAAATTCTGCCTTTATAAGTGAGAAGCCCCTCTTGTTCCAATTTATATCCCTCATACTTCTTCTCAAGACTTTGCTGCTGCAATTTGTCTTTCACCCATTCATATAATTCATCTCCAGCAACATGACTAACAATCTGCTGCCTCAAATCTGATTGGCAGATACTAAGGGATGCCACATGCATTTCTTGCACTTTCCTGCTGAGTGCATCAGCTACCTTATTTTCTTTTCCCTTTATGTGCTTGATCTCGAAATGAAACTCACATAAAAATTCTAGCCATCTTGCTTGCCTAGCGTTCAAAGTAGGCTGATCAAACAAATACTTCAGACCACAGTGGTCTGTTCTGAGCTCAAATTTCCTACCCATCAAGTAACGTCTCCACATCTTGAGAGCATGTACTATGGCTGAAGCTCTAGATCATGAGTGGCATAGTTCTTCTCATGCTCCTTCAACTTTCTTGACTCATAACATATCACGTGGTTATCCTGCATAAGGACTCCTCCAAGCCCTTGTCCACATGCATCGGTACATACCACAAAATCTTTCTCTGGATCTGCAACTTTCAATACGGGCGCACTAGTGAGAAGACTCTTCAATCTCTGGAAGCTTTCTTCACACCTCAATGTCCATTCGAACTTCATCCCTTTCTTTTGCGAAGAAGTAATTGCATGTGCGACTTTGGAGAATCCCTCAATGAATCTCCTATAGTATCCTGCAAGTCCCATGAAAGACCTTACATCTGTCACATTTCTAGGAGTACGCCAATTCATGATGGCTTCAATCTTTTCAGGGTCCATAGATATACCCTCCTCTGAGATAATGTGACCCAAATACTGAATTCTATCTCTATAGAAGTCACACTTGCTCAGTTTTGCATACAACTGATGCTCCCTGAGCAATTACAGTGTCAATCTGAAATGCTCTTCATGCTCTTTCTCATTCTTAGAATAAACAAGAATGTCATCAAGGAAAACAAGAACAAACTTGTCCAAATACTTGCTGAAGAAACTATTCATAAGGCACATAAATGTAGCTGGCGCATTTGTGAGACCAAATGGTACCACTACAAACTCATAGTGCCCATACCTTGTCCTAAAGGCGGTCTTATGAATGTCTTCATCCTTGATCCTTACCTGATGGTAACCAGACCTCAAGTCAATCTTGGAAAATACCTTTGCTCCTCTCATTTGATCAAAGAGGTCATCAATCCTAGGCAAAGGATACTTATTCTTCACAGTAACCTTGTTCAATTGTCTGTAATCAATACATAACCTGAGTGTACCATCTTTCTTCTTCACAAACAGAACTGGTGCTCCCCAAGGAGATACACTCGGTTGGATATACTTATTTTCTAACAACTCTTGCAGTTGCATCTTCAATTCTAGCATCTTCGGTGTACTCATTCTGTAGGGTGCCTTGGACACTGGTGCTGCTCCTGGCACAAGTTCAATTGTGAAATCAATGTCCCTCTTTGGAGGAAGCCCTGGAATCTCTTCAGGAAACACATCCCTGAATTCCTGTAACACTTGATAGTCCTCCAACCTTGGAGTTTCATCTCTCGTTTCCTCCAAAATCTGAGCTGCATACAACTGGCAACCCTTCCTACAGAACTTCTTTAACTGCATTGCTGAAACCTGCCTCACTGAAATCACCTTTGGAATACCCTTCACAACTACTAGGTTCCCTTCTTCATTCATGCATTCAAAAGTCTTATTGTAGCAATCAAGCTTCACCCTGTGAGCTTCTAACCAATCCATTCCGATGAGAACATCGTAGGAACCAAGCGGTAGAACATTCAGATCTACACACGTGACCAATCCATTCATGACCAATGGACATTTCTCTACCACTTCACTGACTTTTCTCTTAGTTCCAGTGGCTAGCTGAACTAACCAAGAATTCCTATGCTTTACTTTCTTAAAAGTGCAAATTTCCACTACTCTAGGAGTAATGTAACTGTGAGTAGAACCAGGGTCAATCAAAATAGAAACAGATTGCTCGGCAATCTTACCTGCTACTTCAACCAGAGCTGACTAGTGATTTTCCTGACGGTCCTCCAGTGCTGCATAAATCCTAGGAACTGCCCTTGCTACTTGACCCACTGTTTCTGCTTCTTGCACGTTATAAGCTGGCCTTGCACTCTCATTCTCGAGTGGACAATTTCTACGCATGTGGGGTCCTCCACATTTCCAACATTGAAGTGGCCCTCTAATCTGTTGTGGATCTTTAGGCTTTTCTCCTGTCACTCCAACTGGCTTACTCGCAGCTTGGGATGGCTACTTCTGCTGATTCCTGAAGTTAGAAGGTTTGAAACCTTTCTTTATTTGGTCAAACTTCTCGTTCTTCTTGTCCTTCCATGCCTTATGGTAATCAGGTTTACCCTTGCTTTGCTCATAGCAATACTTAGCCTTCCTTATTGCTTCTTCAAGAGTTCTAGGCTCATAAAACTCAATTCAATCTTTGTAATACTGAGGTAATCCACTCAGAAAACGCTGGACCTTTACTTTTTCATCTCTGATGTACTGGACATACCTCAATAGCTCCAAAAACTTATTTGCATACTCTTCCATGGTCTGCTGTCCCAATCTCATCTCATGGAACTCCTTAATCTTGTCATCATAATACCTGTCAGAAAGGTATTTTTGCTTGAAAGACTTCTTGAACTGTTTCCACTTCAGTCTCCTTTCACTGATCCTCTTCACTTGCTTGAAATGTTCCCACCAAATGGATGCTCTTCCATTCATATTGAATATGGCAACTCTTGCCTTCATGTTTCCTGAATAGTCATGCACTTGAAAGTACTTCTTAATCCCAAGAATCCAAGCTTCAGCTTCCTGTCCAGTCTTTACTTCACCATCAAATGTAGGAGGTTTATCTTTCTTGAATTCATCTCGAGTGCGATCCCTGTGGTGTCTCTTTCTTTTTCTTTTATGGGGATATGAACTTGAATCCCTGCTGGATTCTTCAGAATCGGATGACCCACTAGAAGTCCTTCTCCTTCTCCTAGTACTGCTCTTACTGCCTTCTGGTCTTGCTGCACCTCGTCCAGAGTCTATCTTTCTCTGCAAGTCTGTCAAGCTCTGTAACATTGCAGCATTCAACTGATGCTGCTCTTCCTGGGATTTAATCAAGCTTCTCATGGTAGCTGCAACATCTGACGGGGTCTCTTGGAATCTCCTTCCATTAGACTCAATGTCATCATTCCTATTACGGACATTTTCTCNTTCTACCATGGCATCTCGGGCATGCTCATCAGAATCCCGAGCATCATACCCGTCATGGGTCCTCATACTAAACCACCTCTAGTTTATCAACTGCACTACCTGGAACACTTCCCTGGAAGGTGACTATGACTCTGCAGACGTGTTAATGACAACACAATTGTTAGATTCATAACATTGATATAAATCATAATCATTTACCTTTTCCAGAAATAATCATAAAATTACAAATACCCAACCACACAAAATTTTCTTCATCCCCGAACGTCTATCTGAAGGGGACGACGGGGGTCAAGGGGGCTTGCCCCCTTGTGGCTCATTTAGGCAACCGCAACGGCGGCTCTCGGAAGCTCCAAACCTTCCGCAATGGCGGCTCCCAAAATCTCCAAACCTTTCGACGTCTGTTCTTACTTAGAGGAACATCAACGTCAGGCGTCGGCTGACTCTGACATTGGAAGTCGGATGACTTTGCCTTCCGTCGAATCGGCTCCCAGAAGCTCCAAAACTTCCGCAACGGCGGCTCTCAAAAGCTCCAAACCTTTCGAATTGGCACTTACGTCGGACGTTGGCTGACTTTCACATCGGAAGTCGGATGGCTTTGGCTTCCGCAATGGCGGCTCGCCCAATCTTAACTTCTTTCGATCGGCACTTAGAACAATCTCGAACGTCGGATGTCGGCGGACTTTCGTAACATCGGACGTCGGACCACTTTCCCTTTCGATCGTTCCAACACTTAGACAAATTTTCACGGCTTTCCCCAAACGGTTCCGGCGTCGGCTGTCGGATGACTCTCACGTCGGACGCGGAATCGCTTCGCCGTCCGCAACGGCGAATGGGAAGATTGTGAAACCTTCCGCAACGACAGACGGGAACTTCATGAAACCTTTCGAAATGGTCAGATGAGAAACTTCACCCATTTGTCCGCAACGACGGACGTCCACTCTGCCAGTCCTTCCGCAACGGCGGAAGTCAAATCCACTGGTTGCTCCGACTGCTCCAACACTTAGCCAAATTTTTGAAATTTGCTGTCTTCAATTTTCCTGATTGCTGCTAAGCAGAAGGAAATTCTGCTTCTATCACTACTTATTCTTGGCCCATAGAGGCCCATTTCTGCAACCCAATGCTCTGATACCATGCTGTCACGTCCCCATGCCTTCGACCGGCATAGAGGACACGACTACTAGCTTTATCAGACCGGGCTAATCGCCCATGAACATGTACAGGCTTAATTTTTTTTTACTGGAAATAGAATGCTTAAATGTATGTATTGAACTTAATTATGCACCTATGATTATTTATCCTTGCACAGCGGAATCAACATGAATTTAAACAAGCATTCATTCACATGTTCATCAATTTCCTTAACAGTAATTTAAGATTTCAGAGGCAAAATAAACAAGATCACTTATCTTATGATGAACTCGATCCGCAACTAGCTACGTCGCTGCAACGTTCCACCCAACCATAAGCCAGCGTGCTCATCAATCTCTCAGCAATGCTGCCACCCCCGAGCTGGGCATGATTCTCCAAGGAATAAGGGAACTAGCAGGCTTACACATAGCCAGGGATATACAAAACACAGCCAAGCCAACACCGTTGGGTTTATCAGGCTATTAAGGAGCTGGAGAAGGAAAATTGCTAAGCTGGTGAGCTCATTACAGAGCCAAGGACACCTACACCAGAACTAGCCTGACCTCTAAGACACCCAAACACACCCAACACAAGGAATCAGTCCCTTCTCTGCTACGCAGTCCCTCAGGCCCTACATTCCCTTCCAGTGCTATTCAGGGGTGATGGAGAAGAAGGCCAGCCCTCTAGCTCTGTCTGTGTGGTTTCCAGCCACCAGGTTTATCAAGCAAATCTAAGCCAACATCTCTACTCCTCTCACAGTATGAAGACCAACCATTGCACTCCGGCAATTAATTTAGCTATTCCAGCTTAAACCAGGGAAAAACGACTTCAACCCATCTACAACAGTCCCCAAACGTAACAGCAAAAACGACTCACAACATGGGGAAAAACACACAGTCTTGAAGCTTATCAGTGAGCACAACTCACAGCAGGGAAAAACGCCCCAAATAGTCTGTGCGTGAGACCAATAGTCGGTGAGACAGCCAAAAACGTGAATGGCCCTTCACAGCCATGGTAAAAACACATGAAGCTACAAAAACGTGAATGGGAAAATGCACCAGCAGCTCCCAAATCGTGAGGAAGACAACCCAATCCCTGGCACTACAAAAACGACCTCCAATCCCTGGGAAAAATGAAGCCAACAACCAAAAACGTGGAATGAAAGACACATGAAAAACTCCAGCTGCTCCCCAAAAGTCCCAACGTGAAGGAGAATGGTGAGGAAAAATGGAAAACGTGGATGCATGGCAGAATGGCATACGTTTTTGGGCATTTTCCTTGCCAAGGAAGTCAGAACACATTTTTCAAAAATGGGTCTCTACCCAATTCGAATTTTTGCCCATACTCTTCCCATTCCATGCAATAACTAACTCAACCACATTCTAGCAGAAATAAATGATTGGGGAAAAAGACAAGAAAGGTAGTTGACAGTTTGATGGGTTTCCTCATAGACATTTGGCTTTTCCCCATTGGACCATAGGTTAAATATTTCACCCCCCCCTTATCCTTAGGAAATCATGCCCCATTCGATTTAGTTGCCGCGACCGTAGCTGGTTGTGTCCATTAATTAATTATGATGCATATTTACATGATGGCCAACATAATATATGCCGCATGCCCCGATATACCATCGGTGGCAAATTTAAATCCAAAACATAGCATTACTGATCAATGGTGGGGCTTTGGACTTTAGCTCCGCACCAAGATCATTACAATATATATATACATCATATACATCTAGTGCACCGAGGTCAAAACCGGGGCATTACATCTGTTGTTCAGGAATAAACACCCTTGTAACCAAGGGTCTAGGGTTACCAACGTACTCTTAAAACTTGCAGACAATCAACTTTAAAGTATAGAAAAGGAATAGGAAGAAATGTTGAACTCACCCGATTAGCGACGGTTGATCCAAGCTTTCTCTTCTCTAATTCTGCTCCTCTCCAAAGCTTTCAGGGATGCACCTCCTTCACCTGCAAAGAGGAAATCCTCGAAATACAATATTATACATGTATATATGACAATTTATATAAACAATATATAGAGTGCTTAATCATAAATATTCATCAAACCATGATACATGAAAGAAACTCAACACAAAGTTGGAAGAAGGATTCTCTTTATTAACAATAGTGAATGAGATAAGTGTACAACTCAATGCCTGAAACAAGGACTCCTCTGCAACCAAAGGATTCTGAGTTCTACTGCTCCAAAGACTTCTGAAGATATACCACCATCATAACTTTTCTCTCCAAGTATGATTGATCAATTCCCTCCCCAAGGCCTCTATTTATACTTAGGGAAATAAAGCAGTTTCGAAGGTTGAGGAGGTTGAGACCGTTAAGATAGTTAATGATTAGGGCTTAACAAATCTCCATTAATCATGTTATATTATTTTTAATGTCGAATGAAGGCATATGCGAGTATTGATACTGGAAACCCGCATATGACACGCGAGTTGCTATAAGGGAAACCCACGTACAAATCTGTACGCGGGTTGCAATGACAATACTCACATACAGTACGCGGTATGCTATGGAGATAGTCGTGTATGTATGCGAGTTGCTATGGAAAGAGTCGCGTACAACAATCAACATATAAAAAGGTAAAATGGCAAATTGGTTGGATAGTGAATGCATCTCATGTCATGCCCATCTATAGTGTTTAGGCAACCTTCAATCCATAAATTTCCTTTTGTGTGCCAACATATGAAGTGTTGGCACTCGAACGGAGAAGTGCCATTTGGGTTGATAACAAATGGTATAAGAGCGAGGTTGATAGCACTTGGGCCTATTTGGGCTCAACATGGACTTAGCAAGCAGGAAGATGGTAAATACTAACCAATCAAATGACTTTGTTTGCGGATCCATGACTACGATGGATGAGGGAAAATAAGTTATCTGAGTGAGCCTCCAAATGTTTTTTGAAGAGGTAACTAAGGGGATAAAGAAATAGCACAACAAGGGTATGCCAAAAGTTGTGAGTAATTTGTTCATCCTATTGTAAGGTTTATGTTTATGTTTACACATTCAAACAGGAGATTGGACTATAAATTTTATTCCTGATACATTAAGTAAGCAGTATAGTCATTTCTTAGAATTGCGTGTACCAAAATATTTATATATGTGTATAGCATTGTTAGACTCATACTGACTGGAAAACTTTTAAAACATAGGGAACCAAACATATGGGTAACAAACTATGGGTACCTTAGATAAGAAAGCACATGGGTTGCTAGTAACAAATACTAAAATCTATATGAAGACATAAAATAGTAAGAATGGAAGCTATGTGTCCACTATACTTTATGAAGAGTTTTGATGTTGTAAATTTTTTGCAAAGAGGCCCAAAAACCCTAAGAAATGGGTAGTGTAGAAATCACCACTTCTTGAAGAATATTTTAAGGGTGACTCGTCACATGTAAGAAGTTTGTAGACATGACATGATAGGATTATCATAACATTGGTTAAGAACCAATTGTCCAGTATAATTGTTGAAGTCATAAACACGATTTTTAATTTAAAATGGAAGCCTAATTTAAAAAGCTTACTTTAGGCCAAACCAAAAATGCCAACTTGTTACGAACAAAAATAGCATGGGTAACCTAGAAAGACAATACCCCTTAGGGCATTGAATGTATTCCTTGTAATGTGTGATAACACCAGTGTAGTGTCTAGTAATGAAAGCAGAGGATTGGGGAAAATTACGTAAAGTATGAAGAGGTATTCTTGTACGAATTGTCCTGGAATTAAAGGGGGAGTTAGGTCATACGTTTAACACCTTAGAAAGTATTTGTATGTGAGTAACGAGATCTAGTATATCAACACATAATACATCCCCTCATGTTAAAACTTTAGGCTATTTGACACATATGGGATTTCAAGTGTGCTTCATCAACGTTGAACTTCTTGCGAAAAGAGTGGGTTTATTTAGGAGAAATAGTTTTCTAGATCTACTGTTACCTATGATGAACATTATCACTTATTGTTTTTATGAAAGTTTTAACATGTGTGTATTCATGGCTTGCAGGGGGTTACTCCAAGTACAAAGGTTCCAACAAAGAGTATAATTTTTCCCCCAAAGACACTAATAGACAGATAGAACTAAATATCACTTGAAATTCCTACATCTCTAGCTTACCACATAGAATTGTTGTGTAGAAGTGGAATGCCCCTATCCAAAGACATATGAGTAAGGATGTTTAGATGCTATTAATATTTGCAATTGATAAGTCAACGAATGTCGTATAATGTTATGTGCTAACCTTGCAGGATTATGCCAAGAACACTGTCAGTCGAAATTGACCGTTAGTAAAAATATTCACTGGCTTAAATAATGAAGTTAACAATAAGTGTTGTTTTACTTTAACTTATTATAAGTTGACGGATTTCAAGGTTTGTATGAACCAAGGATTAACTGTGGATTATATTATTATGTACTCACATTACAAGGTTTTTTTTTGGGTTATGATTGATGTCACGATCAAACGTACATTATGGAATATAAATTCACTTGCGCAAACCAGTTGCGCTCAATTGCCCAAAAGTGAGTAAGGAGTTATTTTGGATGATCTACAGGGTTGTATGAATCCTGAATGATGGTAGAAGTACAAATAATTACGAGTTATGAAATGTTGAGTAAATTAATGAAATCATTGTTTATTGATAGATGTTAATTATATTTAATTAGCCATGAAGCCAATTCACAAATCAGGACAATGACAGTGAAGTCATGTTAAGCACCAAAGTTGTGTGTGTCACAAATGGTCAAAGGTTGTAATTAACATCAAATACGGATAAGGAAAATTTATGTTGTGGGAGCACAATGGTGTTAGGAAAATGATTTTTGTGTGAGCACATTGGTGTTAGGAATATATGTTGTGGGAAGCACAATAGTGTTAGGCAAAGGATTGTTGTGTGAGCACATTGGTGTTAGGCATATGAAGTGGCAAGAAAATTGATTATCTAACTCTACCTTGTTTTTCTCGGACTCAAGCGAGGAGGCTTGAGGGGAATCGTGAAATATTTATGATATCAATAGAAAGACCTGTTGGCCTGATTTTCTGACCTAAGCCAACAAGGAGGTTATTCCCACACAATCAGCTTAAAGCAGCATCCGGTGTGTTTGGAATAGAAAAACCTCGCAGGTTATGGTCCTGCTACCAGCTGATTTTCTCTTAAGGAGAAATTAAAATCAACAAAATCTACTCTATCCTAATGTTATTTCTACCTAAATGAATCCTATGATTAGTTTCAACTATCTCAATTGTCTTTTAATTGCTTTCTTAAGGAAAGACTCCGATTTTTTAAGAGTTTTTCTGGATATAAAGACTATTAAAATTATGCTAAAAATTACATAAATTGATTTAATAGCTGTTAACAGAAATATATTAAAATAAAACTTAATCTGAACTATCTGAACTATCCTATCTATCCTATCTCAGCTGAGAGCGTATCTAAATACTATATTAATTATTAATTAATAAAAGATGAACAGAAAGAAAAATTGTATGATCTAAATAAAAATATTCAAGCCATACACATTAAACTATTCTGTTATAACATCATTTATCAGAGAAACTGAAAATAAATAA
Organism: Pseudotsuga menziesii; assembly: GCA_001517045.1. NCBI lineage: Eukaryota > Viridiplantae > Streptophyta > Pinopsida > Pinales > Pinaceae > Pseudotsuga > Pseudotsuga menziesii. Next base: position 117,816 of record LPNX010939663.1, read on the forward strand.
TTACTTCAAATTTCTGAAGTATATAATTAATTAATAACTAATCATCAACATAACTATTTGAATAAAAGATGATGTCTAGTATGAAATCACTGTAAAATTACAAACGATAGCTAATAGACAGAAATGTATATCCTTATAGCTCGAATTTATAGTAAAAATACTAATAAATTTAGTCACAATGATATGTTAATTCAAACATAATATTGAGTTGACAGAGTGAAAATTATAATTAAACACAAGTATAACAAAGCATACTGTATTAATATTAAAATAGAAGATAATATACTGACATATAAAGTATATCCAAAACAATACCAGTAATGATATCAACCTGGAGATTTCCAGTTGCATCCCACATCCAAAGATCCAACTTCAGTTATGAAATAAAACCAGTAACAAAATATATCTCAAGTATGTCTATCTTCAATCACCCCCTCCATCTCTTCATCAAAATTCCTAACTTATATAATACTATCAGTTGTTTTTTATTCAGTTTTCCCATCAATGCTACATGCCACATTATAGGGTTCCTATAATTTATCCAAGAGAATCGAATCTCTTTTACAAAACACCTGTCACTATAATAATGAAAACGACTAGCCTGAATGTTTCCTGGTTTAAAGGTGCTTGGTAAATTCGTGGCCGTTGTTGAAACTCCAGCCTTCAATAAACAGCCACGTCTCCCAACCAACATATTAACAACGTCCTGAAGATTTGGAGAAGAGTGATGACATATCCACCTGTGTTTAAACAAACGAAGCATCTCATTAAAACCAGTTAAAACAGATGTAACAAAATAAACTAAAACTTAAATGTATGCCTGTAAAATCTGCGATTTTACAGGCACGCATAACAAAAATATTTTATTACCTATTTGACAGCGACACAACCATGTACTTTGAAAAATGAGAATAACCATCAAGTTCTATTTTGAAGATCAAATACTCTTCGGGCTTCAGCTAATTTGGCTTTCAGCCTGATAATCTTTAACTTTTGTGTTTCTATTTGTTCAAGCAGATGCTGATTCGTGCCTATTATTGACCTCTTTGATTTTTTATACTGGTTCTTTTTGGTATTCATTTCTTTCCACCTGCTAATCCAGTTCAACAATTCCTCCCTGAATGCCCTATTTTCTTCTTCTATCAATGCTGCATTAGATTGACAATGCTTAAGTTCATCTTTCAACTCTGTAATCTTGGTCTGGTATGCCTTATCCAAAACTTGCTGAAGGGTTTCTTCTTCATTTTCGTGACTTGAATTGGCTGCCTGAGGAGGAGTAGGGTTATCAATGTTTTGACCAGATGACTGAGGACTGATAAAAGATGGTTCAGGGTCTGATATACAGGTGTCCATACATGATGGAGCGACCTCGGCCTTGCCCAATTTTGCACCATTCTCCTTTATAAAAGTGGGATTATTTACATGAATAGTGTCAGGGACTAACGATGGAACATCGTCCTCAATATTGATGACTGCAGGCTGAGTATCCTGTCGATCAGCCATAGGAACCGAAATTGTAGGGACATTGTACATACTTCTAGTAACCCTCCTCAAAAACACAAGATTGTCTGACTCAAACCCTCCTTTATCGCAGCATACTTGTGCTAGATGATCTAGTTTATACAGAGACTCTTTACCATGTTTACGAAGATTATTTGGCTCAGAGAGATTTTTACACTCAACAATGTTAATAGTTTTGCTTTCGGTTAGCCTTTCCTTTGTTTTTTCAGGGGTACTATGACATCTATCAGATGAGGGCCGATTCAAGACTGCTTTAGAGCAACAGGGAACCATATTATCAACATCGTCACTACTGATACTAGCGTTTACGGGTAGATTGGCTTCTTCAAGCCTTTTATCCTCTGATTCAGTCTCAGGAACATTATTAACCTCAGGCTTAGTAGCTTTTCATTTCTTACGAGTCGTTGGGCAGGGGTTCGACCAGTATTGAGTCGGCCCCAAATGGAATTCAGCTAAAAATTCATCCCATGACTTACCCTTCAAGGACAATTGATGTTGTAGTATGATTTTAACTAAGCCATGGTGAAATAAACTTCTTTCAGGGTTATCAAAACTTTGAACTGCATGCGACATCTTCTTCAAACTTTTCCACAGGTAAAATGGTAGATTAAGCCTACAACCCTGTAATACTAATATGAGTCTTAAGTGGTAATAGTGTAAATGAGAGAAATGTCCATCGCAGGAAACATACCTGACCAGAATTTTGTAGTAGGCTCACCATTCAGGCTTCAGGAAATTGACAGGGACCCCTATCTTAAGTTTTGTATTATCTGGTAATGGCAACAACAGAGATAAACACTTTTTCTTATTAAACTTACCACCCTTGAACCAACGTTCTCCAACTTGAGGGAGCTTTGTCGCCTCTGCGATTTTGTCTTCATTAACGATGAACTTAAAACCCCTGATCTGCACAACGTCTTCTTTTAAATTTAAGGCAAATAGTTTGGTTACCTCTGCATTATGGCCGTCAAAACACTTAAAGAACTGCCCCCACCCCACTTTCTCAAATCACAAGGCTACCTTCTCGTCTGCTTCTATGAGCTCTGAACCTGAGAGTTCGAAATGATTCAACAGGGCCATAGCTTCCTCAACACTATCCTGGTTTCGAAATGGAATGAACGAAAAGGTGAAGAAGGAGGTGATAGGTATCCAAGTGCATGACATGATCTGAAATCAAAAATTCACATGCTTCGAATCTGACAGTCATGGGGGCTCTAAATTTAGCCATTAAGCCGAACTTAGCGATGATGAATGTTATAGCCAACGTTCTGTTATGATATATGCATGCTTAACCGCGACTTAGCCACGACTAGCAGTAAAATTTAACCAAATCGACAAACCAGGGATCGTTTGATTGATGGATCGTAAACAAAAATATTGATTACACACAGTGATCATAATGAGCATGTACGTCATTATGAAATGGAATGACTCTCAACATTAAATCCTGAGGATGCAAATCATCAATATATTCACAGTTGTTAGTTAATTATTAGGTGTAAGCCACCTCTCCATGCCAACGCAACGATCTAAGTAGCAGGAGTTATTAATTTGACACATGGATCTTGTAAACTCTGTCAATTAATGGTCTTCTCCAGTATTAGCGTGAAAGGTGGTAGCATTCAATGCGATATAGTATCAAAATCATATACCCTAATGTTTAGCATGACAACTAGCTAATGACTTGATTTAATATTTATGTCATGTATATACATAAAATTTCATAGATTTAGTTTTAAATCTTTCCAAAATCCCATTGATTAATATCTGAAATTAAATTTGATAGGATACCAAGTGATAAAACTATAATATATCAAAATTCCCATATGATAGTCATTTATTTACTAACTACATATATACAATTCTTTTCAAAGTCATGGTAAGGCATTACATGAAATATAAACTTTAGGTTAAAATAAGCCACCTTTAGTTCTAGGAACTTAGGACTCATAATACCTCACCCATATCCAGCTTTAAATAAACTCAAGATGTGTTTTGTTGATTTCCCTTTGGCATACTATCCTTTCAAATTTCTTAAATCATATATAATCATAAAAATTTAACTTAATGATTAAATCGATTATATAAAAATTTATGAATCTGACTTATTAATCTGACAGCTGCTAATTGCCAAGTTTATGAACTTGTTTTCATCAACTTCTAACACGTCATTTAAATTTTCTCCAATTGAGAGTACCTTCAGAATCAAAAATTCTGAAGGCACTCTTTTATAATTTTAAAAGAGAGATGATCTCCCTTCATCTGAATGAAAAATGAAGGGGTTGTTGCTGACTGCCAACAAATGGCGACAACCAGGGCGAACCAGTTATCTCTGCTCATACAACTTATAAACGATATAAACGAAATCTCAAAACTTATTGAAAATAATCAAAAATTCTTTATTTGAACAAAAACCATTATTTTAATTCATATTCATAAGTATAAATCAGAAATATTCCATCTTTTGAAACATAAATTTGATTAGGGATAAACTTAAAAATATCTTGATCGAAACAAAGTACTTTATAGTAATAGTAACCTGCACCATCAACATAAAGTATAGAAATTTACTTTTCTGAAAACTTTTCCAGAATTTGTCCCATAAACATAATAATTTTCTTTTGTTTGCTTTTCTTTTCTTTAAACAATCATTCTGACTAAAGACTACTATCTGGGTATGGTGTCCCACTGTGATAGTATCATTCATGAGAGCTGTCTGAAATAAGCAAGCCAACTCATGATGAGACCTCTTGTCTTTTAATTTTTTTAAATCAAAAGCCATCACCCTGGTGATCAGAAATGAAGTTATCCCAGACAGCACTGATGATCATGATTAGGCTGGCTCGTGATGAGACCTCCTATTCTTCAGTCAAAATTAATGTTTTTCTTTCTATTTCATCTTTTAAATTTTATAAAATGAGAGATCATTACCCAGCATGGTGACCAAATGGTAATGTCAGCCATTAATATCACCAGAAAATGAATCAGCTGGCTCGTGATGAGACCCCTTATCTTTTGGTTTTTAAACCAAAATCCATTACTAGTTTCCTAATAATGTCATACTAGTGATATTTATGATTCTGATTGGACCGGCTTATTACTAAGACCTTCCATCTCTCGTTTTAGCATTTTATTGACTGGAACAAATCCTAAATAGTTTTCAGATTGTAAATACTTTTGAAGACTGATGATAGAGGTTTGTAAGAGTTTTTCAAAAGTACAAGCTTCGAAGAAGATATTAAATAAGCTATCCCTACTTTTATAAGAAAATAAAAAGGTGAGGAATAATCTGAGAAACACTTACAAAAAACAATGAAGGTCTTTTACAGATTTAAAAAAATTTGATCATCCTAAACAAATTTTAAAAGATTTCAGTCTAGTATCATAATGTTTAGGTTCATGAGCAAACTGATTTTATTTATTTACATATATTTCTATAACCGTTAACTAAAAATTACTGACTAATTATATACAAAGATTTGACAGTCTGAAATATTTGACTTAACAAAATTAAAACATCATGATGGATTATAATTCAGTTTATATACAAAAACATAAATTTATTGACAGACAGGAATCATATTTTATGTATAAAAATATAAATTTATTTACAAACAACAAACAAATTATATACATCTTAAGTCAGAAAATATTAACAGAAATATTTTTTCAGAATCAGTCCATTCACTGGGAATGTTTCGGACTGTCCTTCAAGTGTTTGCAATCGAAAGGTACTTGGACCTATTTTTTCAGAAATAACAAAGGGACCTAACCACAGTTTCTGAAACTTAGTATGATCTCCCTTATCCTCATGGACTTTATCCCATTTTAAAACTAAGTCTCCCACCTGAAATTCTTGATTGGAACTAAAGGATTGGTCAAACCAAGATTTTACAATCTGTTGATGTTTTGTAAAGTGCTTTTTTGACTTTTCTCTTTCTTCCTCAAGCTTTAGCAGAGTATTAATTCTTTTTTCCATTGCTGGGCACTCTTCATCTTGAACAGACTGAGCTAACTGTAATGAAGGTAAGAACAAATTTGGTGGTAAAATAGCTTCAGTTCCATATACTAAGAAGAATGGTGAGTTACCTATCGCAGCCTTAGGAGTTACTTTGTCTGCCCAAAGGGCATTGACCAATTATGTATGCCAATTACGATGGTGAACTGAAATAGTTCTTTTGAGAATTTTCAATAAATTTTTGTTTGTTGATTCAGCTAGACCATTCCCATGGGCATGATAGTTAGCTGAATACCTGATTCTTATTCCCTTTTTTAAAGCAAACTTAGTTAACTCAATCGATGAAAAATATGAAGCATTATCAAAGATGAGGGAATCTGGAATACCAAATCTTGTTATGATAAAGAACTCTAAAAATAGTATAACCTGATTGGTATTGACAACCTTTAATGGTGCGGCTTCTGCCCAACGGGTAAAATAGTCGATTGTAGTTATTATATATTTGTGTTGCATAGATGAGGGAGGATTTATTGGACCTACTATATCAATACCCCATTGATGAAAGGGTCTTTCAGCTGAAACAGGTTGTAAGGGAAAAGCAGGTTTTTTAACCCTTCTTGCAACAAGTTGACATTCTTGGCATTTTCTGACAAAAGTATAGGCATCTCAAAACAAGGTGGGCCAATAATAGCCAGCTCTGAGAATTTTGTGTGCAGTAGTCTCTCCACCAAAATGACCTCCTGCTGGTTCATAATGCAATTCTTTCAGAATTACTTCTGTTTCATCTTTATCTAGACATCGAAGGTATACTCCGTCTGAATTTCTCGGAAAGAGGATATTATCAATTAATAAATAAGGATCAGACTTCAATCTGAGTGCTCTTTTCTTCTTTGGTTCTAAGTAATCAGGAGCAATTCCTGTTTCCAAAAGTATCCGTATGTCTGTATACCAGGAATCTTGAGGTGGTGGATAAAAATAAATTTCCCTGGTAAGTAAAACCTCATCAATGATAGTTTCAGCTTTATCATCAGGTAAATGAGCAGCTTCAGCAGCTAATTTACATAATCCTTGACCTTTAACTATCATCGAGGTTTTAATCTCTAAGTCATATTCTTGAAGAGATGTCATCCAAGGTGCCCTCTTTTCACCCAATTCTTTCTGTACTAACAAGTTTCTGACTGAGGAATAAGGGACAATTATTTTTGTTTTAGATTTCAGGTAAATATGGACGAAAATGTTTATCAGCTTTAAAAACAGCAAAGGCTTGCTTATCGACTTCATGGTAATTAAGTTCAACACCTTTGAAATTTGAACTCATGAAGGAGATTGGGACTTCGTTATTATGCTGATTTAATTGAGTTAAAACTGCTGCATATGAAATATCAGAAGCGAAAGTATACAATATGAAATCTTTATTAAAATATGGACTTAGAAGGCTAGGAGCTTCTGAAATGGCTTCTAAAATTTTCTGAAATGATTCTTTTTCAATTTGTCCCCAATTAAAAACAGTATCTTTCTTAATCATTTTCTGCAAAGGACGAATGATTTCAGAGAAATTGGGAATGAATCTCCTAACAAGATTTATTTTGCCGAGAAATGACTACATTGCTTTCTTGCTAGAAGGGTAGGTTATTTTGGAAATGGCTTGGGTTCTTTCAGGATCAATCATGATTCCGTGCTTTGAAACCACACAACCTAATAAGATACCTTCTGAAACAACAAATATTGTTTTTTTAGGATTTAAGGATATTCCAAATTTTCTGCATCGTTCAAATACTTTTCTAAGATGATTAAGGTGATCAGGTCGATGTTTAGAATATACAGTAACGTCATCCAAGTAGACAACGAATGAATGATTAATTAATCCTCTAAAAGAAATATCCATTGCTCGTTGAAAGGTTTCTCCCGCATTGATTAACCCAAAGGGCATCTTGCGGTAGGCATATGTTCCCCATGGACTTCTAAAAGCAGTTTTCAATTGATAATCTAGGGAAACTAATATTTGGTTGTACCCTGAGAAACCATCAAGAAGTGATAGTATCTCAGCCCCAGACACCTTTTGAAGAATTTGTTCCATGGGAGGAACTGGATAATTATCCTTTTCAGAAGACTTATTCAGATTTCTAAAATCTACACATAATCTAATATCCCCTTTTTTCTTCCTAACTTGAACTAAGTTTTCCACCCATTGAGTATGCCTGATGGGGAAAATGATCTTGGAAGCTAACAATTTATTCAGTTCCTTTTTGATTGTTGGTTCTAATGACGGGTGATATTCCCTTAACTTCTGTTGAAAAGGTTTTGACTCCTGTTTAATTGGAATTGTATGTTGCATGACTTGTGTGTTAAAGGTTTTCAAGTCATCATATGTCCAAGCAAAGACATCTTTAAATTCCTTAAACAATTTTATAAATGCTATTTTTTCTACAGGGTTGCAATCTACTCTGAGATTTATAGTTTGGGGATTTAGTTCTCTTCCTAAATTTATGGTTTCATACCTCATTCGAGAACTGTTGGTTTTAAAATTAGGAATAGACCTAAACTTATCCTGCAGATCAAAGAAATTTTCTAATCTTAGTACTGAATTAGGGACTGGTTTTACCTGTTCAAAAGCTTTTTCAACTGAACAAAAATCATTTATTACCGAAAAATCCCTCATATTTTCGTCATGAGTGACTTTGTCTATTGCTGAATCTTTAAATGTATCCTCGTTCATCTGAAAATTCAGTACCTGCACATCATTGTCAAATACACACCAATTAAAGATATTCTCAGGTATGGAAGGCCTAAAAATCAATTCAACAGAATACAAATTTGGTGTAAGATTTTTTGACGGAATTAACTTTGATGCTACATTCACCAACAAATCTGCTTCTTGATTTTGACTTCTAGGAACATAATTTATGTTAAATGCATGAAAATGTGAGATAAGGTTCCATACCTCTCTTTGATAACTCTGTAAATGTTCAGATAAGCAATGAATGGAGTTACGAACCTGTCTGATAATGATCTCGGAATCGTCGTATACAATTAACTCTTTGATGCCCAAATCAATTGCTTTTTTCAAACCTTGTATTAAAGCTTCATATTCCACCGTATTGTTTGTACAATTAAATTCCATCCTATAAGCTATAGATGTTTTATTTCCCTGAGGGTCCACCAGTAGGAAACCAGCTCCTGCTCCTTCTTTAGATTTTGCACCATCAAAATATAAAGTCCAGATAGAACTATACACAATCACTTTGCTTTCTATAATATTCACAATATTTAGATTATCTACATCATTAATGGTTTCCTTGAATGAAGAGTTAGGAGAAACAAATGTCACATTACTAATTTCATATTGATGTTTGTTTTCAGAAAGGGAAGAATTTTCAGTTTAAAATTACCAAATCCTAATTCATACATGTAATTCCCCATAATACAATCTGAAAATAAAACAGGTTCGCTAGGATCATGCAGTTCTGTGACAATATGCTTCATATATCTTTCTCTATTTATCTTTATCTGATTTGACTTTCCGTTCTTAGGTAACCATAATGTTGACCAGTCCGTGGCAAAGAATCCATTTAGTTGTTGAGAACAGTCCCTACTTAAAAACAACCCGTATGCATCTGGAATATCAGCAACAACAACATCTATAATTTGATAAACCGAAGGGTTACAAGCAATCCTGACTAAGACATCTTTCCTTTCGCCTACAACCTTTACATTTGTCCTGTCCAATTGATTTATTTGAGAATTAGATGGAACATATTTCCCATTCAATTTCTTGCATACTGATAAAGGCATCACATTGGAGGATGCTCCGGAGTCTACCATGCAGTTATGAACATTCCTATTGAAAATTTCAAAGGTAAGTAAGAATGGAGGTGTGGTTGATTTAGAATTCTTACCTATAAGCGAAGATTTTTCAGCCGTTGCTTTTCCTTTTTCAGTTGCTGTTGAATCATTATTAGAACTATTTGCAACAACATTTTGTTTTGCATTAGGAATAATAGAACTCATGGCTGGATTTATAACATGACTATTAGGCATAGGGTATATTTGAAGAAGATTGTACATACTGATGTTTTCACGAATCTTCTTTAAATCTTCAATTATATCATATTGTAAATCTAATTTTGGAGCATTTTGAATAGTTTGGGTACCTTTGGTTGTTTGGACTTGTTTTCCAGATTGAGTCTGTTTGTTTGGTTGTGAATTATTATTTTCATTATTTGTAGTGAACTTGATGAAGCTCCGGGGGTATTTGCAAATGTTCTACTACGAGTATTGTAGGCATGTTGTCCTGTAGGAGGACTTTTACTCTCATGTTCTTTCACAAGACTGTCCTAGAAATGACCGTTAACTTGTTGAGGTTCCTCTGATTCTTCATCATTTTATGATTCCTCTTCTTCTTTGTTTTCAATTATTTCTTGACTAGAAGGAGTTTCAGACAAAGATAAAACAGCTCGAATTGTATTAAAAATCTCTTCATTTGATGCTATGTCAGGTGGAGTATTTTTATTATTTGTATTCAGGTTTTGTCTAAACTGGTTTCTAAAATATCCCCTAGAAGGAGAAGCTTCAGAATTGGTTTTCTTTAACCCTACAACTTCATTGGTTAATGTTCGAATAGTGTTTTGTAGTTGTTCTATATCAAATGCTTTGTCTTTATTTGAATTGAGTTTTTAGGTTTTCCTACGAGGAAACGAATCATATTTTCCACTTCTATCCGATTCATAGGACATAGAATCCTTCTCGACTTTAATGGCTTCCTCAAAATTTTCTATTAAAGTTGTTTTCCCAGCTCTCTTAACGAACATCCCAGAATATTTTGGTAAAACTGATGTATAATTTTCAATAATTATATTCTCGGGAGGTTGAGAAGAAATTGGAATTTTGTTTTTTAATGTCAGAAACCTTTGATTGAAATCTTTGATTCTTTCTTTAGGCTCCATTTTAATCCTAGATAACTCTAGGGCTAAAAGAGCGGGTGTTTTATCTTCCCCGAATTTATCTAGAAAGGATTTATTAAATTCCCCCCAGTTTGTGATTGATCCTTGTACTAACGAAAAATACCAGGTAGAAGATATTCCTTCGAAAGTTAGAGGAAAGAATCGACAAACTACATCTTCATGCTGAATGTTCAAGGTTTGAACAACCAACATGAATTTGTCAACATGCACCTCTGCAGGTTCTTTGTCATTTGGGTTAAACTTAGGGAGGAGCTTATCTGAGTGTTTAGGAAAAGGATGCTGTATCCCAGGGACTACTACAGCAACTATTCTTAGCCAAGGAATTTGTGGGTTTGGTGGTTTAGGTGGAGGATTGCCTCCTCCTCCTCCTACAGGTACATTTCCTGCCATTGGACCTCTTTCAGACCTTGAAGAACTTCCTGAGTCGGATGGTCTTGGAATATCAGGTGGTGATTCAGGAGGAGAAGGTGGCTGATCAAAACCGCCTCCTGCAATTAGTCTTCTAGCAGTATTTGTTTGAGTAGTCTGCCTTTGATGTCTCTCAACCTGATGGTGGGGAGTACTATCAACTACTTCCAAATCTTGCGTAACTATGGTCAATTGTGGATTATGTTGATGCTGTCTAGGTAGACCATAATCTATTGGAGATATACCAAGCTGATTAGCGTATGCTCGTGTAAGAATATGTCTTGATTCTTCTAAAGTTTGAGTGCTTTGTGCGGGAGTAAAGGGAGAGGTGACAGGATCACGCTAAAGAATGTTCCTAACAGTTTCTAAAAATGGTGATCTACTGAATTCTGGAAGTTGTTGGCTGGTTGGAAATGTTTTATTATTTTCACCTGCCATTACTCATTTACAGGCCCTCCTTCTAGCGCCATTTGTTGGCATGATTTTATGACCTAGGCCAACAAGGAGGTTATGCCCACACAATCAGCTTAAAGCAGCGTCTGGTGTGTTTGGAATAACAAAACCTCGTAGGTTATGGTCCTGCTACCAACTGATTTTCTCTTAAGGAGAAATTAAAATCAGCAAAATCTACACTATCCTAATGTTATTTCTACCTAAATGAATCCTATGATTACTTTCAACTATCTAAATTGTCTTATAATTGCTTTCTTAAGGAAAGACTTCGATTTTTTAAGAGTTTTTCTGGATATAAAGACTATTAAAATTACGCTAAAAATTACATTAATTGATTTAACAGCTGTTAACTGAAATATATTAAAATAAAACTTAATCTGAACTATCTTAACTATCCTATCTATCCTATCTATCCTATCTCAGCTGAGAGCGTATCTAAATACTATATTAATTATTAATTAATAAAATATGAACAGAAAGAAAAATTGTATGATCTAAATAAAAATATTCACGCCATACACATTAAACTATTCTGTTATAACATCACTTATCAGAGAAACTGAAAATAAATAATTACTTCAATTTTCTGAAGTAAATAATTAATTAATAACTAATCATCAACATAACTATTTGAATAAAATATGATGTCTAGTATGAAATCACTGTAAAAATACAAATGATAGCTAATAGACAGAAATGTATATCCTTACAGCTCGAATTTATAGTAAAAATACTAATAAATTCAGTCACAATGATATGTTAATTCAAACATAATATTGAGTTGACATAGTGAAAATTATAATTAAACACAAGTATAACAAAGCATACTGTATTAATATTAAAATAGAAGATAATATACTGACATATAAAGTATATCCAAAACAATACTAGTAATGATATCAACCTGGAGATTTCCAGTTGCATCCCACATCCAAAGATCCAACTTCAGTTATGAAATAAAACCAGTAACAAAATATATCTCAAGTATGTCTATCTTCAATCACCCCCTCCATCTCTTCATCAAAATTCCTAACTGATATAATACTATCAGTTGTTTTCGATTCAGTTTTCCCATCAATGCTACATGCCACATTATAGGGTTCCTATAATTTATCCAAGAGAATCGAATCTCTTTTACAAAACACCTGTCACTATAATAATGAAAACGACTAGCCTGAATGTTTGCTGGTTTAAAGGTGCTTGGTAAATTCGTGGCCGTTGTTGAAACTCCAGCCTTCAATAAACAACCATGTCTCCCAACCAACATATTAACAATGTCCTAAAGATTTGGAGAAGAGTGATGACATATCCACCTGTGTTTAAACAAAAGAAGCATCTCATTAAAACCAGTTAAAACAAATGTAACAAAATAAACTAAAACTTAAATGTATGCCTGTAAAATCTGCGATTTTACAGGCATGCATAACAAAAATATTTTATTACCTATTTGACAGCGACACAACCATGTACTTTGAAAAATGAGAATAACCATCAAGTTCTATTTTCAAGATCAACTACACTTCAGGCTTCAGCTAATTTGGCTTTCAGCCTGATAATATTTAACTTTTGTGTTTCTATTTGTTCAAGCAGATGCTGATTCGTGCCTATTATTGACCTCTTTGCTTTTTTATACTGGTTCTTTTTGGTATTCATTTCTTTCCACCTGCTAATCCAGCTCAACAATTCCTCCCTGAATGTCCTATTTTCTTCTTCTATCAATGCTGCATTAGATTGACAATGGTTAAGTTCATCTTTCAACTCTGTAATCTTGGTCTGGTATACCTTATCCAAAACTTGCTAAAGGGTTTCTTCTTCATTTTCATGACCTGAATTGGCTACCTGAGGAGGAGTAGGGTTATCAATGTTTTGACCAGATGACTGAGGAATGATAAAAGATGGTTCAGGGTCTGAGATACAGGTGTCCATACATGATGGGGCGACCTCGGCCTTGCCCAATTTTGCACCATTATCCTTTATAAAAGTGGGATTATTTACATGAATAGTGTCAGGGATCGACGATGGAACATCATCCTCAATATGGACGACCACAGGCTGAGTATCCTGTCGATCAGCCATAGGAACCGAAATTGTAGGGACATTGTACATACTTCTAGTAACCCTCCTCGAAAACAAAAGATTGTCTGACTCAAACCCTCCTTTATCGCAGCATACTTGTGCTAGATGATCTAGTTTATACAGAGACTCTTTACCATGTTTACGAAGATTATTTGGCTCGGAGAGATTTTTACACTCAACAATGTTAATAGTTTTTGCTTTCGGTTAACCTTTCCTTTGTTTTTGCAGGGGTACTATGACATCTATCAGATGAGGGCCGATTCAAGACTGCTTTAGAGCAACAGGGAACCATATTATCAACATCGTCACTAATGATACCAGCATTTACGGGTAGATTGGCTTCTTCAAGCCTTTTACCCTCTGATTCAGTCTCAAGAACATTATTAACCTCAGGCTTAGTAGCTTTTCGTTTCTTACGAGTCTTTGGGGAGGGGTTCGGCCAGTATTGAGTCAGCCCCAAATGGAATTCAGCTAAAAATTCATCCCATTACTTACCCTTCAAGGACAGTTGATGTTGTAGTATGATTTTAACTAAGCCATGGTTAAATAAACTTCTTTCAGGGTTATCAAAACTTTGAACTGCATGCGACATCTTCTTCAAACTTTGCCACAGGTAAAATGGTATATTAAGCCTATAGCCCTGTAATGCTAATAGGAGTCTTAAGTGGTAATAGTGTAAATGAGAGAAACGTCCATCGCAGGGCACATACTTGACTAGAATTTCGTAGTAGGCTTGCCATTCAGGCTTCAAGAACTTGACAAGGAACCCTATCTTCAGTTTTGTATTATCTGGTAATGGCAGCAGCAGAGATAAACACTTTTTCTTATTAACCTTACCACCCTTGAACCAGCGTTCTCCAACTTGCAGGAGCTTTGTCACCTCTGCGATTTTGTCTTCATTAACGATGAACTTGAAACCCCCGATCTGCACAACGTCTTCTTTTAAATTTAAGTCATATAGTTTGGTTACCTTTTCATTATGGCCGTCAAAACACTTAAATAACTACCCCCACCCCACTTTCTCAAATCACAATCCTACCTTCTCGTCTGCTTCTATGAGCTCTGAACCTGAGAGTTCGAAATGATTCAACGGGGCCATAGCTTCCTCAACACTATCCTGGTTTCGAAATGGAATGAACGGAAAGGTGAAGAAGGAGGGGATAGGTATCCAAGTGCATGACATGATGTGAAATCAAAACTTCACATGCTTCGAATCTGACAGTCATGGGGGCTCTAAATTTAGCCATTAAGCTGAACTTAGCGATGATGAATGTTATAGCCAACATTTTTTTATGATATATGCATGCTTAACCACGACTTAGCCATGACTAGCAGTAAAATTTAACCAAATCGACAAACCAGGGATCGTTTGATTGATGGATCGTAAACCAAAATATTGATTACACACAGTGGTCATAATGAGCACGTACGTCGTTACGAAATGGAATGACTCTCAACATTAAATCCTAAGGATGCGAATCATCATTATATTCATAGCTGTTAGTTAATTATTAGGTGTAAGCCACCTCTCCATGCCAACGCAGTGATCTAAGTAGCAGGTGTTATTAATTTGACACATGGATCTTGTAAACTCTGTCAATTAATGGTCTTCTCCAGTTTTAGCGTGAAAGGTGGTAGCATTCAAGGCGATATAGTATTGAAATCATATACCCTAATGTTTAGCATGAAAACTAGCTAATGACTTGATTTAATATTTATGTCATGTATATACATAAAATTTCATAGATTTAGTTTTAAATCTTTCCAAAATCCCATTGATTAATATCCGAAATTAAATTTGATAGGATACCAAGTGATAAAACTATAATATATCAAAATTCCCATATGATAGTCATTTATTTACTAACTACATATATACAATTTTTTACAAAGTCATGGTAAGGCATTACATGAAATATAAACTTTAGGTTAAAATAAGTCACCTTTAGTTCTAGGAACTTAGGACTCATAATACCTCACCCATATCCAGCTTTAAATAAACTCAAGATGTGTTTTGTTGATTTCCCTTTGGCATACTATCCTTTCAAATTTCTTAAATCATATATAATCATAAAAATTTAACTTAATGATTAAATCGATTATATAAAAAATTATGAATCTGACTTATTAATCTGACAGATGCTAATTGCCAAGTTTATGAACTTGTTTTCATCAACTTCTAACACGTCATTTAACTTTTCTCCAATTGAGAGTACCTTCAGAATAAAAAATTCAGAAGGCACTCTTTTATAATTTTAAAAGATAGCTAATCTCCCTTCATCTGAATGAAAAATGAAGGGGTTGTTGCTAACTTCCAACAAATGGCGACAACCTGGGAGAACCAGTTATCTCTGCTCATACAACTTATAAATGATATAAACGAAATCTCAAAACTTATTGAAAATAATCAAAAATTCTTTATTTGAACAAAAACCATTATTTTAATTCATATTCATAAGTATAACTCAGAAATATTCCATCTTTTGAAACAGAAATTTGATTAGGGATAAACTTAAAAATATCTTGATCAAAACAAAGTACTTTATAGTAATAGTAACCTGCACCATCAACATAAAGTATAGAAATTTACTTTTCTGAAAACTTTTCCAGAATTTGTCCCATAAAAATAAGAATTTTCTTTTGTTTGCTTTTCTTTTCTTTAAACAATCATTCTGACTAAAGACTACTATCTGGGTATGGTGTCCCACTGTGATAGTATCATTCATGAGAGCTGTCTGAAATAAGCAAGCCAGCTCGTGATGAAACCTCTTGTCTTTTAATTTTTTTAAATCAAAAGCCATCACCCTGGTGATCAGAAATGAAGTTCTCCCAGACAGCACTGATGATCATGATTAGGCTAGCTCGTGATGAGACCTCCTATTCTTCAGTCAAAATTAATGTTTTTCTTTCTATTTCATCTTTTAAATTTTATAAAATGAGAGATCATTACCCAGCATGGTGACCAAATGGTAATGTCAGTCATTAGTATCCCCGGAAAATGAATCAGTTGGCTCGTGATGAGACCCCTTATCTTTTGGTTTTTAAACCAAAAGCCATTACTAGTTTCCTAATAATGTCATACTAGTGATATTTATGATTCTGATCGGACCGGCTTATTACTAAGACCTTCCGTCTCTCATTTTAGCATTTTATTGACTGGAACAAATCCTAAATAGTTTTCAGATTGTCAATACTTTTGAAGACTGATGATAGAGGTTTGTAAGAGTTTTTCAAAAGTACAAGCTTCGAAGAATATATTAAATAAGCTATCCCTACTTTTATAAGAAAATAAAAAGGTGAGGAATAATCTGAGAAACACTTACAAAAAATAATGAAGGTCTTTTACAGATTTAAGAAAATTTGATCATCCTGAACAAATTTTAAAAGATTTCAGTCTAGTATCATAATGTTTAGGTTCATGAGCAAACTAATTTTATTTATTTACATATATTTCTACAACTGTTAACTAAAAATTACTGACTAATTATATACAAAGATTTGACAGTCTGAAATATTTGACTTAACAGAATTAAAACAGCATGATGGATTATAATTCAGTTTATATACAAAAACATAAATTTATTTACAGACATGAATCATATTTTATGTATAGAAATATAAATTTATTTACAAACAGCAAACAAATTATATACATTTTAAGTCAGAAAATATTAACAGAAATATTTTTTCAGAATCAGTCCATTCACTGGGAATGTTTCGGACTGTCCTTCAAGTGTTTGCAATCGAAAGGTACTTGGACCTATTTTCTCAGAAATAACAAAGGGACCTAACCACAGTTTCTGAAACTTAGTATGATCTCCCTTATCCTCATGGACTTTATCCCATTTTAAAACTAAATCTCCCACCTGAAATTCTCAATTAGAACTAAAGGATTGGTCAAACCAAGATTTTACAATCTGTTGATGTTTTGTAAAGTGTTGTTTTGACTTTTCTCTTTCTTCCTCAAGATTTAGCAGAATATTAATTCTTTTTTCCATTGTTGGGCACTCTTCATCTTGAACGGACTGAGATAACTATAATGAAGGTAAGAACAAATTTGGTGGTAAAATAGCTTCAATTCCATATACTAAGAAGAATGGTGGGTTACCTATCGCAGCCTTAGGAGTTACTTTGTCTGCCCAAAGGACATTGACCAATTCTGTATGCCAATTACGATGGTGAACTGAAATAGTTCTTTTGATAATTTTCAATAAATTTTTGTTTGTTGATTCAACTAGACCATTCCCATGGGGATGATAGTTACCTGAATACCTAATTCTTATTCCCTTTTCTAAAGAAAACTGAGTTAACTCAATTGATGAAAAATATGAAGCATTATCAAAGACGAGGGAATCTGGAATACCAAATCTTGTTATGATAAAGAGTTCTAAAAATAGTATAGCCTGATTGGTATTGACAACCTTTAATGGTGCGGCTTCCGCCCAACGAGTAAAACAGTCGGTTGCAGTTATTATATATTTGTGTTGCATAGATGAGGGAGGATTTATTGGACCTACTATATCAATACCCCATTGTTGAAAGGGTCTTTCAGCTGAAACAGGTTGTAAGGGAAAAGCAGGTTTTTTAACCCTTCCTGCAACAAGTTGACATTCTTGGCATTTTCTGACAAAAGTATAGGCATCTTGAAACAAGGTGGGCCAATAATAGCCAGCTCTGAGAATTTTGTGTGCAGTAGTCTCTCCACCAAAATGACCTCCTGCTGGTCTAGAATGCAATTCTTTCATAATTACTTCTGTTTCATCTTTATCTAGACATCAAAGGTATACTCCTTCTGAATTTCTCAGAAAGAGGATATTATCAATTAATAAATAAGGAGCAGACTTCAATTTGAGTGGTCTTTTCTTCTTTGGTTCTAAGTAATCAGGAGCAACTCCTGTTTCCAAAAGTATCCGTATGTCTATATACGAGGAATCTTGAGGTGGTGGATAAATATAAATTTCCCTGGTAAGTAAAACCTCATCAATGACAGTTTCAGCTTTATCATCAGGTAAATGAGTAGCTTCAGCAGGAAATTTACATAATCCTTGACCTTTAACTATCATCGAGGGTTTAATCTCTAAGTCATATTCTTGAAGAGCTGTCATCCAAGGTGCCCTCTTTTCACCTAAGTCTTTCTGTACTAACAAGTTTCTGACTAAGGAATAAGGGACAGTTATTTTCGTTTTAGATTTCAGTAAATATGGACAAAAATGTTTAACATCTTTAAAAACAACAAAGGCTTGCTTATCGAATTCATGGTAATTAAGTTCAACACCTTTGAAATTTGAACTCATGAAGGAGATTGGGACTTCGTTATTCTGCTGATTTAATTGAGTTAAAACTGTTGCATATGAAATATCAGAAGCGAAAGTATACAATATGAAATCTTTATTAAAATATGGACTTAGAAGGCTAGGAGCTTCTGAAATGGCTTCTAAAATTTTCTGAAATGATTCTTTTTCAGTTTGTCCCCAATTAAAAACAGTATCTTTCATAATCATTTTCTGCAAAGGACGAATGATTTCAGAGAAACTGGGAATGAATCTCCTAACAAAATTTATTTTGCCGAGAAATGACTACATTGCTTTCTTGCTAGAAGGGTAGGTTATTTTGGAAATGGCTTGGGTTCTTTCATGATCAATCATGATTCCGTGCTTTGAAACCACACAACCTAATAAGATACCTTCTGAAACAACAAATATTGTTTTTTTAAGATTTAAGGATATTCCAAATTTTCTGCATCGTTCAAATACTTTTCTAAGATGATTAAGGTGATTAGGTCGATGTTTAGAATATACAGTAACGTCGTCCAAGTAGACAACGACTGAATGATTAATTAAACCTCTAAAAGCAATATCCATTGCTCGTTGAAAGGTTGCTCCTGCATTGATTTATCCAAAGGGCATCTTGCGGTAGGCATATGTTCCCCATGGAGTTCTGAAAGGAGTTTTCAATTGATCATCTGGGGAAACTAATATTTGGTTGTACCCTGAGAAACCATCAAGAAGTGATAGTATCTCAGCCCCAGACACCTTTTGAAGAATTTGTTCCATGGGAGGAACTGGATAATTATCCTTTTCAGAAGACTTATTCATATTTCTAAAATCTACACAATATCTAATATCCCCGTTTTTATTCCTAACTTGAACTAAGTTTTCCACCCATCGAGTATGCCTGATGGGGAAAATGATCTTGGCAGCTAACAATTTATTCAGTTCCTTTTTTATTGTTGGTTCTAATGACGGGTGATATTTCCTTAACTTCTGTTGAAAAGGTTTTGACTCCTGTTTAATTGGAATTATATGTTGCATGACTTGTGTGTTAAAGGTTTTCAGGTCATCATATGTCCAAGCAAAGACGTCTTTAAATTCCTTAAACAATTTTATAAATGTTGTTTTTTCTACAGGGTTGCAATCTACTCCGAGATTTATAGTTTGGGGATTTAGTTATGTTCCTAAATTTATGGTTTCATACCTCATTCGAGAACTGTTGGTTTTACAATTAGGAACACACCTAAACTTATCATGCAGATCAAAGAAATTTTCTAATCTTAGTACTGAATTAGGCACTGGTTTTACCTGTTCAAAAGCTTTTTCAACTGAACAAAAATCATTTATTACCGAAAAATCCCGCATATTTTTGTCATGAGTGACTTCGTTTATTGCTGAATCGTTAAAGGTATCCTCGTTCATCATAAAATTCAGTACCTGCACATCATTGTCAAATACACGCCAATTAAAGATATTATCAGGTATGGAAGGCCTAAAAATAAATTCAACAAAAAAGAAATTTGGTGTAAGATTTTCTGACGGAATTAACTTTGATGCTACGTTCGCCAACAAATCTGCTTCTTGATTTTGACTTCTAGGAATAGAATTTATGTTAAATGCATGAAAATGTGAGATAAGGTTCCATACCTCTCTTTGATAACTCTGTAAATGTTCAGATAAGCAATGAATGGAGTTACGAACCTGTCTGACAATGATCTCAGAATCGCCGTATACAATTAACTCTTTGATGCCCAAATCAATTGCTTTTTTCAAACCTTGTATTAAAGCTTCATATTCCACCGTATTGTTTGTACAATTAAATTCCATCCTACAAGCTATACATGTTTTATTTCCCTCAGGGTCCACCAGTAGGCAACCAGCTCCTGCTCCTTCTTTAGATTTCGCACCATCAAAATATAAAGTCCAGATAGAACTATGCACAATCACTTTGCTTTCTATAATATTCACAATATTTAGATTATCTACATCATTAATGGTTTCCTTGAATGAAGAGTTAGGAGAAACAGATGTCACATTACTAATTTTAGATTGCTGTTTGTTTTCAGAAAGGGCAGAATTTTTAGCTTTAAAATTAGCAAATCCTAATTCATACATGTAATTCCCCATAATACAATCTGAAAATAAAACAGGTTCCCTAGGATCATGCAGTTCTGTGACAGTATGCTTCAAATATCTTTCTCTATTTATCTTTATCTGATTTGACTTTTCGTTCTTAGGTAACCATAATGTTGACCAGTCCGTGGCAAAGAATCCATTTAGTTGTTGAGACCAATCCCTACTTAAAAACAACCCGTATGCATCTGGAATATCAACAACGACAACATCTATAATTTGATAAACCTAAGGGTTACAAGCAATCCTGACTAAGACATATTTCATTTCTCCTACAACCTTTACATTTGTCCTGCCCAATTGAGTTATTTGAGAATTAGATGGAACATATTTCCCATTCAATTTCTTGCATACTGATAAAGGCATCACATTGGAGGATGCTCCGGAGTCTACCATGCAATTATGAACATTCCTATTGAAAATTTGAAAGGTAAGTAAGAATGGAGGTGTGGTTGATTTAGAATTCTTACCTATAAGCGAAGCTTTGTCAGCCATTGCTTTTCCTTTTTCAGTTGCTGTTGAATCATTATTAGAACTATTTGCAGCAACATTTTGTTTTGCATTAGGAATAATAGAACTCATGGCTAGATTTATAACATGACTATTAGGCATAGGGTAGATTTGAAGAAGATCGTACATACTGATGTTTGCACGAGTCTTCTTTAAATATTCAATTATATCATATTGTAAATCTAATTTTGGAGCATTTTGAATAGTTTGGGTACCTTTGGTTGTTTGGACTTGTTTGCCAGATTGAGTCTGTTTGTTTGGTTGTGAATTATTATTGTCATTATTTGTAGTAGAACTTGATGAAGCTCCAGGGGTATTTGCAAATGTTCTACTACGAGTATTGTAGGCATGTTGTCCTGTAGGAGGACTTTTACTCTCATGTTCTTTCACAAGACTCTCCCAGAAATGACCGTTAACTTGTTGAGGTTCCTATGATTCTTCATCATTTTATGATTCCTCTTCTTCTTCATTTTCAGTTATTTCTTGACTAGAAGGAGTTTCAGACAAAGATAAAACAGCTCGAATTGTATTAAAAATCTCTTCATTTGCTGCTATGTCAGGTGGAGTATTTTTATTATTTATATTCGGGTTTTGTCTAAACAGGTTTCTGAAAAATCCCCTAGAAGGAGAAGCTTCAGAATTGGTTTTCTTTAACCCTACAACTTCATTGGTTAATGTTCAAATAGTGTTTTGTAGCTGTTCTATATCAAATGCTTTGTCTTTATCTGAATTGAGTTTTTCGGTTTTCCTACGAGGAAATGAATCATATTTTCCACTTCTATCTGGTTCATAGGACATAGAATCCTTCTCGACTTTAATGGCTTCCTCAAAAGTTTCTATTAAAGTTGTTTTCCCAGCTCTCTTAACGAACATCCCAGAATATTTTGGTAAAGCTGATGTATAATTTTCAATAATTATATTCTTAGGAGGTTGAGAAGCAATTGGAATTTTGTTTTTTAATGTCAGAAACCTTTGATTCTTTCTTTAGGCTCCATTTTAATCCTAGATAAATCTAGGGCTAAAAGAGCGGGTGTTTTATCTTCCCCGAATTTATCTAGAAAGGATTTATTAAATTCCCCCCAGTTTGTGATTGATCCTTGTACTAACAAAAAATACCAGGTAGAAGCTCTTCCTTCGAAAGTTAGAGGAAACAATCAACAAACTACATCTTCACGCTGAACGTTCAAGGTTTGAACAACCAACATGAATTTGTCAACAAGCACCTGTGCAGGTTCTTTGTCATCTGGGTTAAACTTAGGGAGGAGTTTATCTGAGTGTTTAGGCAAAGGAGGATGTATACCAGGGACTGCTACAGCAGCTTTTCTTAGACAAGGGAGTTGTGGGTTTGGTGGACTAGGTGGAGGATTGCCTCCTCCTCCTCCTACAGGTACATTTCCTGCCATTGGACTTCTTTCAGACCTTGAAGAACTTCCTGAGTTGGATGGTCTTGGACTATCAGGTGGTGATTCAGGAGGAGAAGGTGGCTGATCAAAACTGCCTCCTGTAATTAGTCTTCTAGCAGTATTTGTTTGAGTATTCTGCCTTTGATGTCTCTCAACCTGATGGTGGGGAGTACTATCAGCTACTTCCAAATATTGCGTAACTATGGTCAATTGTGGATTATGTCGATGCTGTCTAGGTAGACCATAATCTATTGGAGATATACCAAGTTGATTAGCGTATGATCGTGTAAGAATATGTCTTGATTCTTCTAAAGTTTGAGTGCTTTGTGCAGGAGTAAAGGGAGAGGTGACAGGATCACGCTCGAGAATGTTCCTAACAGTTTCTAAACATGGTGATCTACTGACTTCTGGAAGTTGTTGGCTGGTTGGAAATGTTTTATTAGTTTCACCTGCCATTACTCATTAACAGGCCCTCCTTCTAGCACCATTTGTTGGCCTAATTTTCTGACCTAGGCCAACAAGGAGGTTATGCCCACACAATCAGCTTAAAGCAGCGTCCGGTGTGTTTGGAATAGCAAAACCTCGGAGGTTAAGGTCCTGCTACCAATTGATTTTCTCTTAAGGAGAAATTAAAATCAGCAAAATCTACTCTATCCTAATGTTATTTCTACCTAAATGAATCCTATGATTAGTTTCAACTATCTAAATTGTCTTATAATTGCTTTCTTAAGGAAAGACTTCGATTTTTTAAGAGTTTTTCTGGATATAAAGACTATTAAAATTATGCTAAAAATTACGTAAATTGATTTAACAGCTGTTAACTGAAATAAATTAAAATAAAACTTAATCTGAACTATCTTAACTATCCTATCTATCCTATCTCAGCTGAGAGCGTATCTAAATACTATATTAATTATTAATTAATAAAAGATGAACATAAAGAAAAATTGTATGATCTAAATAAAAATATTCAAGCCATACACATTAAACTATTCTGTTATAACATCACTTATCAGAGAAACTGAAAATAAATAATTACTTCAATTTTCTGAAGTATATAATTAATTAATAACTAATCATAAACATAACTATTTGAATAAAAGATGATGTCTAGTATGAAATCACTGTAAAAATACAAATGATAGCTAATAGACAGAAATGTATATCCTTATAGCTCGAATTTATAGTAAAAATACTAATAAATTCAGTCACAATGATATGTTAATTCAAACATAATATTGAGTTGACAGAGTGAAAATTATAATTAAACACAAGTATAACAAAGCATACTGTATTAATATTAAAATAGAAGATAATATACTGACATATAAAGTATATCCAAAAAAATACCAGTAATGATATCAACCTGGAGATTTCCAGTTGCATCCCACATCCAAAGATCCAACTTCAGTTATGAAATAAAACCAGTAACAAAATATATCTCAAGTATGTCTATCTTCAATCACCCCCTCCATATCTTCATCAAAATTCCTAACTTATATAATACTATCAGTTGTTTTCGATTCAGTTTTCCCATCAATGCTACATGCCACATTATAGGGTTCCTATAATTTATCCAAGAGAATCGAATCTCTTTTACAAAACACTTGTCACTATAATAATGAAAACGACTAGCCTGAATGTTTGCTGGTTTAAAGGTGCTTGGTAAATTCGTGGCCGTTGTTGAAACTCCAGCCTTCAATAAACAGCCACGTCTCCCAACCAACATATTAACAACGTCCTAAATATTTGGAGAAGAGTGATGACATATGCACCTGTGTTTAAACAAATGAAGCATCTCATTAAAACCAGTTAAAACAGATGTAACAAAATAAACTAAAACTTAAATGTATGCCTGTAAAATCTGTGATTTTACAGGCATGCATAAGAAAAATATTTTATTACCTGTTTGACAGCGACACAACCATGTACTTTGAAAAATGAGAATAACCATCAAGTTCTATTTTCAAGATCAACTAGTCTTCGGGCTTCAGCTAATTTGGCTTTCAGCCTGATAATCTTTAACTTTTGTGTTTCTATTTGTTCAAGCAAATGCCGATTCGTGCCTATTATTGACCTCTTTGCTTTTTTATACTGGTTCTTTTTGGTATTCATTTCTTTCCACTTGCTAATCCAGTTCAACAATTCCTCCCTGAATTTCCTATTTTCTTCTTCCATCAATGCTACATTAGATTGACAATGCTTAAGTTCATCTTTCAACTCTGTAATCTTGGTCTGGTATGCCTTATCCAAAACTTGGTGAAGGGTTTCTTCTTCATTTTCGTGACCTGAATTAGCTACGTGAGGAGGAGTAGGGTTATCAATGTTTTGACCAGATGACTGAGGACTGATAAAAGACGGTTCAGGGTCTGAGATACAGGTGTCCATACATGATGGAGCGACCTCAGCCTTGCCCAATTTTGCACCATTCTCCTTTATAAAAGTGGGATTATTTACATGAATAGTGTTAGGGACCGACGATGGAACATCGTCCTCAATATGGACGACCGCAGGCTGAGTATCCTGTCGATAAGCCATAGGAACCGAAATTGTAGGGACATTGTACATACTTCTAGTAACCCTCCTCGAAAACACAATATTGTTTGACTCAAACCCTCCTTTATCGCAGCATACTTGTGCTAGATGATCTAGTTTATACAGAGACTCTTTACCATGTTTACGAATATTATTTGGCTCGGAGAGATTTTTACACTCAACAATGTTAATAGTTTTGTTTTCGGTTAACCTTTCCTTTGTTTTTGCAGGGGTACTATGACATCTATCAGATGAGGGCCGATTCAAGATTGCTTTAGAGAAACAGGGAACCATATTATTAACATCGTCACTACTGATACCAGCGTTTATGGGTAGATTGGCTTCTTCAAGCCTTTTACCCTCTGATTCAGTCTCAGGAACATTATTAACCTCAGGCTTAGTAGCTTTTCGTTTCTTACGAGTCTTTGGGGAGGGGTTTGGCCAGTATTGAGTCGGCCCCAAATGGCATTCAGCTAAAAATTCATCCCATGACTTACCCTTCAAGGACAGTTGATGTTGTAGTATGATTTTAACTAAGCCATGGTGAAATAAACTTCTTTCAGGGTTATCAAAACTTTGAACTGCATGCGACATCTTCTTCAAAATTTGCCACAGGTAAAATGTTAGATTAAGCCTACAGCCCTGTAATGCTAATAGGAGTCTTAAGTGGTAATAGTGTAAATGAGAGAAACGTCCATCGCAGGACACATACCTGACCAGAATTTCATAGTAGGATCGCCATTCAGGCTTCAGGAACTTGACAGGGACCCCTATCTTCAGTTTTGTATGATCTGGTAATGGAAGCAGCAGAGATAAACACTTTTTCTTATTAACCTTACCACCCTTGAACCAGTGTTCTCCAACTTGCAGGAGCTTTGTCGCCTTTGCGATTTTGTCTTCATTAACGATGAACTTAAAACCCCCGATCTGCACAACGTCTTCTTTTAAATTTAAGGCAAATAGTTTGGTTACCTTTGCATTATGGCCGTCAAAACACTTAAAGAACTGCCCCCACCCCACTTTCTCAAATCGCAATCCTACCTTCTCGTCTGCTTCTATGAGCTCTGAACCTGAGAGTTCGAAACAATTCAACGGGGCCATAGCTTCCTCAACACTATCCTGGTTTCGAAATGGAATGAACGGAAAGGTGAAGAAGGAGGGGATAGGTATCCAAGTGCATGACATGATGTGAAATCAAAACTTCACATGCTTTGAATCTGACAGTCATGGGGGCTCTAAATTTAGCCATTAAGCCGAACTTAGTGATGATGAATGTTATAGCCAACGTTCTGTTATGATATATGCATGCTTAACCACGACTTAGCCATGACTAGCAGTAAAATTTAACCAAATCGACAAACCAGGGATTGTTTGATTGATGGATCGTAAACCAAAATATTGATTACACACAGTGGTCATAATGAGCACGTACGTCGTTACGAAATGGAATGACTATCAACATTAAATCCTAAGGATGCGAATCATCAATATATTCACAGCTGTTAGTTAATTATTAGGTGTAAGCCACCTCTCCATGCCAACCCAACGATCTAAGTAGCAGGTGTTATTAATTTGACACATGGATCTTGTAAACTCTGTCAATTAATGGTCTTCTCCAGTTTTAGCATGAAAGGTGGTAGCATTCAAGGCGATATAGTATTGAAATCATATACCCTAATGTTTAGCATGACAACTAGCTAATGACTTGATTTAATATTTATGTCATGTATATACATAAAATTTCATAGATTTAGTTTTAAATCTTTCCAAAATCCCATTGATTAATATCCGAAATTAAATTTGATAGGATACCAAGTGATAAAACTATAATATATGAAAATTCCCATATGATAGTCATTTATTTACTAACTACATATATACAATTTTTTACAAAGTCATGGTAAGGCATTACATGAAATATAAGCTTTAGGTTGAAATAAGTCACCTTTAGTTCTAGGAACTTAGGACTCATAATACCTCACCCATATCCAGCTTTAAATAAACTCAAGATGTGTTTTGTTTATTTCCCTTTGGCATACTATCCTTTCAAATTTCTTAAATCATATATAATCATAAAAATTTAACTTAATGATTAAATCGATTATATAAAAATTTATGAATCTGACTTATTAATCTGACAGCTGCTAATTGCCAAGTTTATGAACTTGTTTTCATCAACTTCTAACACGTCATTTAACTTTTCTCCAATTGAGAGTACCTTCAGAATCAAATATTCTGAAGGCACTCTTTTATAATTTTAAAAGAGAGCCGATCTCCCTTCATCTGAATGAAAAATGAAGGGGTTGTTGCTGACTACCAACAAGACCTAGGAAAAAGCTCAAAATATGTAAGACATGACGTTGTTTGATGTCATTGAGGAGAAAACTTTTGACTAGCAGTCAAAAGGGAGAGTAACCTCAGATATAGCCCGGAAGTCCACATGGGAATTGATAAAGGAACTCAAGGGAGATTTTGAAAATAACGAATGAAAAATGTGTTCACAAATTTACAAGTAACTAGACTGTCACATGTCTTAATGTGTAAATGTGAAGAAACACCTGAGTAGGCAAAGCTCCCTCGAAGGCGAGGAGGAATGAGGAACTTTAAATTTCTGATCTAAAATTATGTTAATTTCTGAAAGAAAAGTTTTCTTCAAGTTGGATACTAGTTAAGTATCCAAATGTTAGAGATAAAGACAAGTAAATATGGACTCATGAATATTGAAAGGTAATTATGCAAATAACTACTAGAAAAGGTTCCATGAAATGCAATCGTGATGTTTCCCAAGGAGCCATTGTTTATGTTTTTGAATTGAACTATAAAATTTTGATGTGTTTTACTAAATAAATTCTGGGAAGACCTGATCTTGGTACATAAAACTACAGTTTTCGAAAAATGGCAACTTGCAAAAAAGCAGGAAAGATTGAAAGGGATCAGAATAGAAAAGACGAAGCAAGAAGGAGGGATCATGAGAAGAAGGAAATTTGTTGAAAATAGAAACACCAAGGATGGTGTTATATTTAAGGGGGAAAGGATGTAATATCCCTCTTGCATACCCATAAATAC
Organism: Pseudotsuga menziesii; assembly: GCA_001517045.1. Lineage (NCBI taxonomy): Eukaryota > Viridiplantae > Streptophyta > Pinopsida > Pinales > Pinaceae > Pseudotsuga > Pseudotsuga menziesii. The sequence goes on from LPNX010939663.1 coordinate 146,110, forward strand.
TTTGTAAATTGTAAAATTTTTATTGTATTTGTTCTAGCGAGGAGCTCAAGGCCAAGGCCCCCCAGAAACAAAGACCTGGGAATCTAGATGAGTTAATTACCTAAGTGATAAACTTAGGAGACCTAAGACTTTGATGCAACTTAACGACGCGCAACTAAACCCACTACGGATAAAAATGAATGGTTAGGGAGCCATAATTCAAGGACATAGTCTTGCATATCGTCTTCATTATGGCAGTGTTAGAGATAAGGACTCGCCCTATAAAGGATTTCCTACTTCACTGAAAATATCCTAGCTAAGATACCCTAGACTAGTTACTAATCCTATTATGATTAAGCCATGATAGAGGGAGTTGCAATCAATTTATCGACAACATAAAATAGTTGAGGTAAAGTTTTAAAAATTAAAAGAGGAAAACAACCTAAGGATTTAATTGTTAAAGGGTGTATAGGTTGTAGCTCCCTTGAAAAATTGAAAGGAAGGTATCATCTTCACCATACCTCGTTTTAGTATCCTGGTGACATACCATCCATCGAGACTAATAATTCAGAGACTTATATTATATATGAGTTTAGGATGTACATATTAAATGGTGATAGGGGAAAAATCCTACATTGGTGGGCATCATGAGGGAAATGGTTTAATTATATTTCCTTAAGGATCCCTAATAAACACAACAACTCGGAATCATCCTAAAACTTAGGGAGAATCCTTGGTATAAATTAAATAAAGGGTGATTAAAGAAAAGTCCTTTATATATAGCTTACTAAATAAAGTACATGGACCTAAGAAAAGAATATTTTTTTAAAATCTAAAAGAATGGTTGTGGGTTGAACACATGCCTTAAGGTGGTTAACTCACTCCGAGATTGATTGCAAGATTGAGAGAAACCTGCCTCAGCAAAGTTAATGGTAGATTTACTGCCTAGATTTGTGGGAAGCATGGCGCACCTTAGGGAAATAATCGTTCTCCTTTGGTTATTAAATAGGTTATGAATTCCATTAAAGGGGAGGGGGGGGAAGCTAAAGGAAGATCACTAGCTCTTCATCTCATGGAGGGATGGTGTATGCTTAGAGAAATTTAGTTGTGCTTGATAAGTAGTGTCTGCTGCTCCTGAGAGATTTGGATATTTCTCCTATGAGAACTGTGACCCCTCTTTGCCTGTGCTGAAGAATATGGATCTGGGTTTGGATGCATTGGATCGAATTCTCTCTCTCCCCCACATTGAAAGGTAAAAGGAATCCACATTCTAGATGCAGATCTTGTTGTATTTTGGTTTTATATAAATTGTTGGGTCTCTGCATATTGGCTGGGAGGTCTATAGTAACCTCCGGCGAATTGGTTTAAGAGACCCATGGGAAAACTCTGCATTTTCACCTTTGTATGGTTGTAACCTCTGTGTGTGTTGGCTCTCATACTTGCCTTGGATTCGTCTCAAAAGCTCGGATCAGAATCATTATTTCTAAACTCTGCGTTTAACCTTACTTCTTAGAGTTTTGGTTTCAATGAGGCAAAATGATTTTGGGATAGCGATAGTTTTTGATTGCAGAGATTTCTGGTTTTCACTAAGAGAAGGATCCTCCACGATATGATAAAGTGCATTGCTTAGACTGAGGGGATAACCTCCGTGATATGATAAATATTGGATGCTAAGATCCTGTCCCATCGTAGGTCAAACCCGTAACTAATAGGTATGAGTCACATGGTTCCTTTGAGTGTTAGATAAACCTTTTTTTTTCAAGATAACTTCATCGCATGAAGTTTTGGTAAGTGTATGAACCAGATCAGTAATATCTGGAAGCCGTGACTATCATTTTAAAAAACTTCTCTTGTAAAGTCAAGTATCTGTGGTTCTAGGGATATAAATCAATTTGGTTTTTAACAGTCAACACCATCACTTTAGTTTTCAGTCAACCATGTCCATGTTTGCATGCGTGAAACAAGTAGGGTTTTGTTTAGAGCATAGGGTAGTCATGGCTAAAAGATACACATGAATGGGGAGAACACTGGGAGCCCGTAGTAACCAATTCCTTGCTGAAATATGGATTTGATCCCTCTAATATCATGGTCTGTTGTTGGTTTAATAGTTTGATGTTCCCCTAAACAATATTCCTCCCTTTTTATTCTGATCTAGAATTTTTATGCCGAGTTGCGATCTCATCTTGTACTGGTTTTGTTTTGACTAAGTACGGATGTACCATACCCATGGTTTTCATGTGGAGTTCCTGCCATATCTAGAAATATCATGGCTGCCACTTACCTTTGATCTATGCTCACGATTTCCACATTTGAGCCATAATCATGTCCTCGATTTACTGGCATAGGTTAGGAACTCAATATGTTGCGTTTTGTGATAAGTATTTTATAACTTATGATATCCAAGATACGTAACACAACTATCGTTTGGCACCTTAAAAATGTGCGATTCGTGGGAAAATATATGTCCACCCAGAATCTTGCTAATAAAATGGAAAACTAATAGCTACAATTAATTGCATTCCGAGGCTCAATTTCAGTTTGGATATGAACAAATTTCATGATGAGTTGAACCCTGGGAGGTAAAAGAAATTTATGAATAAAGGTATAAAATCTTATTGTATAGAAATGGTAAATCGATCTGTGGTTCTGCTTCTGGTATATATGTTCGTCTGTGCACAAGCAAGGCATACGGATATAAAGTTATTTTACTTTCTCTCATCTCAATGAGCTGATTTATATGAGCATTATATTTGTTTGTTTAGGATGATGGAGTCGACATCCAATATGGAGGTCTAGGGGTAAGGTAGTTGGGTATTATGAAAACTTACAACACAATTGACCCAAGAGTGGTTAAATGTTACTGATATAACACTATTCTTGAACTTAAACCACTATGTACCAGAATTGTAAATAGGGGAGGTATGGATGCTTATTGTTACAGTAAACTTGTAAGGATACAGGTAGAATTTGTTAATTATTATAAAAAGAACTCATGTCCTATCTCGACATTAGTCGTGAATAGTTGATCATACTCCCGACGAAAGAGGGAGTCTATGAGGGAACTGAAAGAAAGTATGGCAACGATGATGTTGCGGCTAGTAATCTTTTTAATCAAATAAATGTCACAGGATGTGATTGTTTGGTGGACGTAACCCATGGATTGGGTGAACCACGTATATCGTTGTGTCTCCCTCTTACTTTTGTGATTTATGTGTACCATTTAATTGAAGATTCTCAAGTAAGTACTGTGTAAGTCTGAAATGTTTTCGAAGAATGCTCACGCTCTTATTAGTACAAGTTGAATGCACAATTTGTTGTAATGTCTAATCTAACACTTAAATACGTGATGAATACATTTGTTCTGAGAAAGTTGAGGTAAATAGTGTTACGATAACATGGTTAAATAAGTGTTGTTAGATAAAAGTATTATGTGATCTTCATTCCATAAGCTCAAGGAGTTATGCTTAAGTTGTTTTGTGAAGAGTAACTTATTGTGATAAAGGTTGTAAATGGAAGGTGAGTTCAAGACCTTGCGGGTACTTAAGACACCCTTATGTCAGTCACAAGTCAATGTATGTGGAAATGTGGTAGGAGGAACTTGAGTATGTATTCAAAATGATAGTTGGAAGTTCCACATAAGTAGTTCTCTATTGAGATCAAACATATTATGTTTAAGTAGAATGCATTGTAGATCACAAAGTTTATAATTTGATTAAGATTAGCATTGTAGCGCAAATGGAGGTGTATTATGTCATAGTTACAAGGTAACGCCTTCATTGGAAGATTAAAATATGAAGAATTATTAGAAAGATGATAATGCATAAAAGAATCTACCATAGATTATGGATTTAAAAAAATTGTGTGTCATGAATACCAACAAAGCTGCAGGTATATTTTGATAAGCAAATATGAACTCTGGAGGAACGCTTGAGAGTAGCAGTAGTTGTGTAGTGGTATCAAAGGTAAAGTTTTCTTTTGATAGGGATATTCTCTATTGAATCAGGGTCGTTACATATGTTCTCTAGATGAATTTGTTAATTTTTTGGTTCTTGTTGAAGTGCATGAAAATTTTGTATCTGAATCTTAGAAGAGTGGGGGGCAGGGAGGGTGGGGGGGGGGGGCTTAAAAGATAGATCTTGGTAGTTTTTTAGTGAAGGTGAAGCCTGATATTATCATATTTCAAGAGACCATGGTGGTGGGTGTTAAATCTAGGGAAGTCAGTTCTCCTTTGATCCAAGGATGGAAGATATGTAATGACGATGATATTGGGTTATGGGAGGGCTCTTGTTGGCATGAAATCCTATGTGTGCAAACTTTAATGCTTTTGATTCTGTTGCTGATTTGATAATGGAAGGTACGGTTAGGGATTTTTGTTACCCATTAAAGATACTTGATTGTTATGGCCCTTACAATGGGTGAAAATAATTATAGTCAGAATTTAGTGAAGACTTGTTGTTTAGAGATCCTGGTTTAACAATCAGGGGGAATTTAAATTTGACACTAAGTGTGAGGGAAGTGTGGGGGAAGAATGCAATAAATGATTCATTATCCAGGTATTTTTTTCATTTATTTGAAGAAGCCAATTTGATTGATGTGTTGCCTAAAATGGTAATTCCTACATGGAGAAATGGCAGAGGAGGGGATGCGAAGGTGGCGAAAGGATGGATAGGTTCCTGTTAGCTGAGGATCTAGTAGACACGGTAACTAGGTATAGAGCTTGGATATAAACTGCTTCTATATCATACCATCTCCTAATTGGATATGGAACATTTGAAGGATAGGACAAGGTATCCCTTCAAATTCAATCATACCTAGTTAGGAGAACATGAGTTCAAGAAGCTGATTTTGGATAAATGGAAGGTATATGTAAATGATTCCAATATCTCTTCGATGAATCATTTGGTGGAAAAATTGAAAGGTTGAAGTCTATGGTCATTGAATGGGAAAAAGAGAAGAAGAAGGCGATTTAGAAAGAGTTGGTGGAAATAGAATATGTTATTCAGAGGATGTTTTATAATTGTCGATCATGAGTGTTTTCTTGGAAGTGAAGATGGTTTTGGAAGAATTGGAGGGTTGAAAATTCAAGGTGTTAAAAATGGAAGAAGCAACCTTGAGGTTAAAGAGTAGGGATTTATGGTTAATTTAGGGTGACAATAACACTAATTTGTTTTTCATAAGTACGATGAGCACATGTAGAATATTAATTCTATTTCAAAGCTTATTGATATGAATGGTATTAAGTTGGTTTCACAAAATGAGTTGTAGCAAGGCGTTGTGTAACATTTGGAAAGGATTTTTAAAGAACCAAGGGAGAACAACATAGTGCACCAATTGAAGTTGATCCAGAAATTTCTGAGGTTCTTTAATGAATAGGTATGTAGAATATTATTTGATCTTTTGACAAAGGAGGAAATCTAAAATACTCTAGGTAAGTTTTCTAGAGATAAAAGTCCATGTCTTGATGGATGGAATGTTGAATTTTTTCCTAGATTTTTTTAATTTGGTTTTTAATGAACTAAAGGAAGCGGTTGAGAAATCAAGGATACATGGTAAAGTGACAGGGGCTCTCAATGCTACTTTTGTAGCTTCGATTCCAAAATATTCAAATCCCAATTCATTCACCGACTTTAGTCCCATATAATTGTGCAATATAGTGTATAAGGTCATGTCTAAAGTAAGTTCAAATAGAATCAAAGGTGCACTTTTGTGCTACATTTTGAAGGAATAGTTTAGGTTCCTGCCTAATAGACAAATTATGGATGCTATAGGAGTTGTACAAGAGACAATACACTCTATGAAAGTTCATAAGTTGTCAACTTTAATATTAAAACTAGACATGGTTAAATATTATGACAAGGTTGACAAGACTTTTTTAAGGTTAATTTTAATTCATATTGGGGTTGGTTTGGAAGAAACTATTTGGATTATGAGATGTGTAAATTCCACAAATTATGCAGTCTTAATTAATGGAACCGCTACTAGTTTTTTTTTAGTTCAAGGGGTGTAAGAAAGGTGTTTTCTCTTTCCCACTTTTTGTTCCTATTAGTAGTTGAGGGACTTAGTAGGTTGATTATTAGATCTAAGAATGTAGGAAGAATTCAAGGAGTTAAAGTATCATCCTATAGTTATCTCTTTTACTCTTTGTTTGTTGATGATGTACTAATATTTGGGAAAGGAAATATTCAAGAATGGTATGAGTACTATAATGAGATTCTAAATTGATTATGTCAAGAATATGGTTTGTAGGTTAGTTTTCTTAAATCCCTTATTCTCCAGCATGGATTGGATTATTAGACTTGTAAGAAAATTAAATAGGTGAAACCATTCAAGATGGTAAACTTAGAAGGTGGGATGAAATATTTGGGGTACATTCTTAAGACTAATGATTATAGGAAGGAGGACTAGTTGCGGCCAATAAGGAACCTGTATAAAATAATATACCATTGGTGTCATCAATGGTTATTTTTGGGAGGTAGGATCGTTATAGTTAAATTGGTTCTTGAAAGTATCCCAGGTTACCATATTCCAATGGAAAATTTTCCTAAATTCATCTTGGAAAATATTAGGTAAAAGTGTTTTCAATTCTTGTGGAAAGGAAAATAGGAAAAGGGTAAGTTCCATTTAGTTAAATGGGACATTTTGGCTATACCAAAACATGATATTTGGCAATTTAAAATCATATTTAGTTTCGATATAGCCCTTGCAACCAAGAGTATGTGGAGGTGCATGTATGGTTTAGGTCTGTGGATTTTGGTAACAAAGGAAAAGTATCTCAAAACAACTCGGGTAGAATATTGGATCTACAGGAAGCAAAAAAGAACCTACAATATTTCTAATATATGGAGGGGTGTTGTAAAGGATTTCCCAATTGTTTCCAAATGGATTTCTTGGAGGATTGGTATGGGGAACAAGTGTTGTTAGGGTGGACCCTTGGATAGGAGGAGATGAGAGCTATAAGTTGTCATCTTTGCTAGTGGAGGCCTTAAGAAACCTTGGATTATTATCTCTATTGTAAGTGGGATGTTTGAGTGATTCCAAGCAATCATGGATGAAAAATGAGGACTTAGGATTGATAGAAGAACTAGTTGTTGAGTGGAATGCTTCTACTCAAATACTAGCACATAATGGGATTTCCTTAAATAATCAAGAGGATTCCTTGGTATGGAGCTGGAATGTAAGCGATGGATAGGTAATTTCTCAGTTAGCTTTTGAGTCTCTATTTTCTTTTTGAGTCTGAGGGAGACAACAAATGGTGGTACTCTAGGATTTCAAAATGGAATTTTCCTATGAAGAAGAAACCCTTTACATGGTTAGCTTTATCTAATAAAATATTAACTTGGGACAAATTTGTAAAAAAAGGAGGCTAGGGTCCTAATATATGTATAACATACTTTGGGGAGGGACAGATTGTTAACAATTTGCTCGTTCATTGTGATTTTTATAAACATATATGGAAGGATATAAAAGAAGTGTTAAAGTTTGTTTGTTAGTGGGTTTTAGTGTCCCTTTAGAAAAGATAGGAAAGGTGGTTAGTTGTTGACTGTAAAAATCCTTTAAAGGAACTCCCTAGTTTAATTTGATGGAAAATTGGGCTCCATATGAATAGGGCACTTTTTAAAGTAACTATATTGAATTTTCAAATAGTGGTTCAAAGAGTATCGAGAGCGTTTATGGAGATTTCTAGAGGGGAGAGACATAAGAATCAAAGATATGTCAAAGAACCATAGATAAATTTAAGGTTTCCTATGGGATATTTTGACGGGGCATGCCAATATGGCTCTTGTGGAGCTTATATGGCCTTATACATGTTTGAGAACCATTCTTCAAAGTTTAAATTGGTGTAGGTATTGGGACAAACTCTAGAGCATATCTTATTACCATGTGAGGCCTATTGTATTTCACATTGTCTAAAGGAGTGACCCATTTAAGGGTGTTAGATGATTCCATAATTATTATAGATTGGCCCATTGGGAAAGCAAGGATCAATGTTATAATTTTGAGGTGGTGGAAACAAAGTATTAGGGCACTTCAGGAATCTTTCATTGATAATCAGTTTCAACATATCTACATGGAATTCAATGCACAAGTGGATAGTCTCTCGAAGGAGGCTTTAGTGGTGGATGAAGGGTACCCTTTCTTTGTAGAAATGGAGTATGATTTAGAGGTGTCTAGAAGTTCCCTTATTATGTATTAGGAGAATGTTTCAAGTCTACAACCTGGCTGGTTTTTGAAATTTTAAGTCTTTTGTGAAAGTTGTAACTATGTCTTGAGCGAAAGTATGGATCCTGTATACGGGACTAGTGTTAGATATAAGCATCTAATGCTTTTGTTGGGCACTTTAAGACTATAAGAGGCTCTTTTTGCCATATGTATTAATCAAGGATGTACTTTTATATCTTCATTTTAATAATAACATATATATAAGAATTTGTTTCTAGGGAAAAAACATAGAGTCAATTATGAATGTACGATTTATATTAAGTATATGAAAATGGAAAGTCTAAGGAAATTAAATAATATTTTTTTATGCAATATATTCGTAGATTAGAAAATAATTGAATTTACATATAATAAATATTAAAAAATAATCAATTAGTGTGGAAAAATAACCCTTAATTCAATTTAATATACCAAATTTATAATTTAGATTATATTTATTTATGTATCTAACATTGCAATAATATGCATTCATTTCTCCATCCCACAAAATAATAACATTTCCATTTTACAAAAAGGTGTATGTAGTTGAATTGTCCTAAAATGTAGGTTAGTTGCATTTCATGGAAATAAATCAATGACTTATTGTAGTCAAATATGGTTTGTATGTACAAAAACATAGATACGTTTCAGAAGTCACCACGTTAGGGTTTCTGCTCCAGGTTTTTGCTGTCAGTGGCATGTCGACCACTCTCCATGGATCTCCCTGATCCAGCTCCTGATAGTCTGAGCTTGGAAGCCCGTTTCTGACATATTATGGTGTATCAACCTTCTCCCTCTGCTGGTTCTCTCCCCCCTAACTCTCATTTCATCAAGTGCTTTGAGATCTCGAATGTGAAGCTTTCCTCCGCTGCCTCCAAGAGTAAAGCAATTACTCTCTCATAGAAATGCCTCATTGGGCTCTTCACGGGCCTTTGGCCCTCTCCTAGGTCCATTGAAATCTAGCTAAGCAAAAACTAGCGGTCAATCATCCAAGGAGAAGTCCAACAAATCTTCTGCGAAATGGGCTATTTTGTTTTTATTTTCGAGAATAAGGAAGATAAGGATCTCATATTCTGGAAAGGGCCTTATTTCATGGGGCCTAAATTTATGTACCTCAACAAATGGGATCTCTCCTTTGATAAAGAGAAAGACATCCCTACTGTTGGTCCTGTCTGGGTAAAGCTCACCCACCTCCCTCTGCATTACTGGAACGATGAGGACTTATGCTCTATTAGAAATACCTTGGGGGAAATATATCAACAAATCTTAACCCAAGCATCCAATGTTTTCCTGTGCTAGGATTTGCGTCGAAGTGGATCTGGAGAAGGGCCTTCCCGAGGCCATGAATATCTCAATGGATGGATGGAACCACCTGTAGACCATGGACTACGAGAAAATCCCCTTCAATTTCAAAGTCTGCCATGAATATGGGAACTTTCAACATTTTTTCCCAAAAAGGCCAAATAAGTCCAGCATAGAGGAGACCATTGTAGAAGGATGGAATGCAGTCAATAGAGGAAGGGTGTCAGGATCACACCTACATAATCACACCCCACCACTGCTAAGAAGATCACTGGAAACAATTTCCAAACTCATACAAGAAAAGACAATGAAGACGAGGAAACAGGCGTTGCAGAAAAAAACCAAAACCCCAATGAAGATTCAGATCCAAAAGATGACCCACCACAATTGATCAGGAATACCATAGAGCTCAATCTACATCCTCTCAATTCCATCCAAAAATAAGAACATAAACCTCATTAAACTACGGAGGCTCAGTCACCATATCAAGGGCTAAAGCGCAAAATGAAGAAACGTCAAAGAGTATATACGAAGACCAAGAACCACGAGTTAAAAAAGGTAGAAAACCAAACAAGATCATTAGGGAATAGGAAGTAGCTAGGGATAAAGTGGTAGGGAAGCAATCTAGCCTAGAATTTTTAGTCATAAACACTCCATCCAACAAGTATCTAATCAGCATTGGTGAGGAAAAAATAGATAAGGTGTTTAACCCCTCTAAGAAATAATGAATCTTGTCTCCTAGAACTACAGAGGGTTGGGAGGAAAAAAAAATCTAAAATCCATCAAAACATTTAAGACCATGGAAGCTAAATCCATCCTCATCATCCAGGAGACAAAAAAAGCTTGTAGAAGATAGTCTTTCAATAATGGGAAAATTTTGGGCCAGAGGCGAAGGCAAAGTTGTTAGTGCCTCAGGGGGCCTACTCACCTGGTGGGACATGCAAAGATTCTCGTTGTGCTTAGCCTCATAAAATAGAAACTGGATCTTTGTTGAATTTGAAGACAAAGAAAATAATGAAATTCTCTGGATCGGGAACATTTACGGACCCACAGGTAAGCAAAGAAACCTTTTGGAACGCCCTAGAAGAACAAAGTATTGGCAAGAAGCATCTCCCCTGTATTATTGCTGGTGATTTTAACGTCACCATATCAGTTGAGGAAAGACGAGGAGGCTCCAAAGTTTAAGATCCTTTTGGGGAATGATTGGAAGACCTTATCTCACTCTTGGGATTGATCTATATTAAGCCAAAAAAATGGAAAATTAACCTGGAGCAACAAAGGATTGGCCCTGGGCACATTGCCGCAAGGCTTGATCGAATTCTGTTAAGCTCATCTTTTCTTAAAAATCTAGTAATTCTAGAATCCAAGATGCTGGTCTCTGCAGCCTCATATCAAAAACCTATCTTCTTTTTCCTTTCTCACATTGGGAAGCTTGGTCAGATCTCTTTCCATTTCAACCCTATGTGGTTGGAGTGGAAGGGTGTTCTATCTATTAATAAAAATGCTTTGAATACCTACATAATCAGATCACCTAGCTATATATGGGAGAAAAATATCAAGCAAGTTAAGAATGCCCTCAAACTATGGGCCACTAGACACTACCCAGAGCCAAAGGAAAGGAAGTTAGATCTCATCAACAATCTATGTATCTTACAAGAAAAAATGGAAAAGGAAGAAGTCACCAGAGATATTCTAGATCAAGAAATAGAGCTTGACAGAAGTATCCAGATCACAACTTGACAAGAAGAAAAAGGTTGAAAATTGTACTTTTGGAACCTCTGGCTAAAAGGAGGGGGCCAAAATACTAATTTCTTCCATAATCAATGCAAGGAGAGGAAAAGGAGGAACACCCTCAAGGAACTCACAAAGGAATATAGGACCAAACTCACAGACCAAGCAGAGATCCAGTTTGAGGTTAAATTTTTTTTCGAGCATCTTTATAATGCAAAAGAGGAGACTAATCATGATGAAATTATGAATATGATCTCATATATCCCTACTCTCATTGGTAAAAAAGACTCAGATTCCCTAGATTCCCCCATATATAAAGACGAAATCAAGAAGGCTATATGGTCCCTTCATCCAGACAAGTCCCCTGGTCTAGATGATTTCTCTATCCATTTTTACAGGAAATGCTGGCATATAGTTAAAAAATATTTTATATGCCTTATCTCCTCGATTCAATCCAAATGGAAAATTGGCGAAGCCACCAATCCACCTTCCTCACCCTCATCCCCAAAGAACCCAATCCCACCTCCATTAAGAATTGTTGTCCCATCTCCCTCTGCAATGCCTTCTACAAAATATTCAACAAAAATATTTCCTTTAGGCTTAAATCCGTCATCCCTAACCTCATCTCCCCTAACCAAGGCGAATTCATAGCAGGTCCGTACATCAACAACAATATTCTCCTTGTTCAAGAGGCTATTCACTCTAGTTTAAAAAAGAATGAAGCATGCATGTCTATAAAACGTGATCTCGCTAATGCTTTCAACCGTTTAAGGCATGATTTCATCCTTTTGATCATGGAAAAATAAGGTTTCTCCCATTTATTCATCAATAAAATCTAAGCCTGCATCATCTCCCCTTCGATATCCCTCCGTATCAATGGAATACCCTCTAACTTCTTCAAACCAAAACATGGGATTAGGAAAGGTTTCCCTTTATCCCCCTTCCTTTACATCCTTGTAGCTGACTCTCTGAGCATAAGACTCCATAGGTACCTCCTGGAAGGAACTATCCCCGACCTATCCTACTCAAGGGGAACTCAATCCATCAACCATGCCCTCTTTGTCAATGATACCATCCTCCTGGGAAGTGCCTCCCTTTATATTTCCAAAAATTTCAATCTCTCCCTCAACCTTTTTCTCCGTACCTCAGGAAGCAAGGAAAACCTTGACAAATGTTGGTTATACAGTTGGGATTGCAATGCCAAAACCCTCAGAGATATATCCGAAATCCTTAAGATAAAATTTAACTACGAATGGACCCAATTCAAATACCTGGGTATTCCCATATACAAAAACCCCACTTCCTCCTTGATGTGGGGACATATTATCCAAAAAATCAAGAACAAAATCCACTTTTGGGTGTCCATATGGCTAAACTTAGTCGATGAATCCACTACAATCCACTCAGTTCTCTCCTCCTACCCAATCTTCTCCAACTCAATGATATTTTCTCCAAAAATAGTCATGAACAATATCAGTTTTGAAATTTGGAAATTCCTTTTGCACAAAGGAAAAGTCCAAAACAAAAAGTATCACTTGGCAAATTGGAACACAGTCAAGGCTTCCAAAATCAAAGGGGGACTAGGAATGAGAGACCCCGAGTAGATGAACAAATCCCTAGGGACCAAACTTGTTTGGAGGATGGAAACAAGAGACCATGACTGGTGGAAAGAGGTCGTTTGGAAGAAATATATCAAGAAGCCAAGATCTAATATTCTAGACAACAATTGGGAAGGAAAAGGAACCTCCATCTAGCATATTTGTAAAACTTTGTCAATCTCATCAAATATGATCTCTATTGGATCCCTGATGATGGAAAAAGGATTAATATCTAGATGGACAGAATCCTTGGGCAGGATCCTTATCCTCCATACCCTTCCTTGAAGAATTCTCTAGATGGACCAGTGATAATGGTCTCCTTACGCTCTATGACATCTCTGTCTGGGAACGTTCTAGGACTTGGCAGAGTTGGAAAAATCTTCATCCCCCACAACACCTTAATCAGGTTCTCAATTTTTCCTCTTGTTACTGCACAGAAAATATCCCATTCACAGATGTTCTAAGGATACCATTGGTTGGGGTCACAAGGGATTCTACATAGCCAAAGAAGGCTATCAGGTGTTGGATACCAACACCATTCAACCTCTAGAAAGTTTTTGGAAAAAGGTGTGGAAATCTAACTGTATTCCTAAATTCAGTTTCTTCTTTTGGCTATTAATGCACAACAAACTCCTTACATCAGACAACCTCATCAAGAAAGGAATTGAAGGACCCTCCAAATGTACTCTTTGCAACTCACACTTAGAAACTGGCTCCCACATTTTTCTTCAGTGCGCCTTTTCTATCCAAGTCTGGAGAAATATTATGAATGTTCTTTTCTTTTGATTATCTCCTCCAGATCAGCCTCAGAAACCTCTCATTGCTTGGACTCCTCTTTTCCCTGGAGTGCTCCGACAAAATCCCATTATGCAGATAATTTGGAACAACATTCCCAAAAATATATGTTAGCAGCTCTGGTTGGTTAGGAACATAATCATCTTCGAAGGAAAGAAAACAATCCCTAATCAAATAGTTTTAAAGGTAATCAACATGATCTCTGAAAGTTTGGATTCAAAAGGCATTAGTTATCCTTCCTCAGAGGACCACTCAGTCAAGGAATCAAAATGGTGCAGATTATTTCTCCCTTAGAGCCCCCCTCACAGTCCAAACCCTCCTAGGCCTTCCAATCCTAGGAAATCAAGAAAAACCTTGATGATTTTTCCTAATGGATACAAGAGAAACAATCTCACTCTCTATTCTTTGATGGTGCCTCAAGAGGCAACCCCAGGGAGGTAGGTGTGGGATGGGTCATCTTCGACCCTAGAGGAAAAATTGTGAAGACTTTTTCTTCGGGACTCAAAACCAATACAAACAATGAGGTGGAATGGTTAGCACTCCTTCATGGCCTAGAAATGATAGAATGAGGATCCATCTCAAATATTCTCGTCTTTGGGGACTCCCATCAAGTCATCCTAAATATGTGCTTGATCTACTTCGTAGGATACAGAAATTGCAAAAAAATCTATGACAGGATATCCCACCTAAATATCCCCCCTCACATCACCTATTATCACATACTCAATTCAAATAATACACTCACTGATTCTTGGCCAACAAAGGGGCCTCCTTACCTCAAGGCTCTATGTTTTATAAGGACCAACAGGTTATTCACAAGTTCATCCCCTAAGCCTCTCCCCCCCTCTTCATGCACTCACCCCTTCTGATCTGGATTTATGTGTGAACAAAATGAAAGAAAAGATACAGAGTCATAATAAAAAACATTTTGCAAATATAACAAAGATACAGTAAACACATATTCTATTAAATTGTGGAAATAGAACAGACTGTAATACAATTGCTAGAATGGTGGTAGCTATCTGTGAGAAGAGATGTGGCTGCTACGCTCATCCGTGCCAAGATGAATACAAAATGAGGTCAAAGGGGCCTATTTATAATAATAATGAGGATGAGAACCCCAAAATTCCAAAACGTAACCCTAGAAGATGAACCGTCATAAAGTTTGCAACCCCAAGGTGGTAAGTTGAACAGTCAACTTCCTGGGGTCATAACTTTTGCATACGATCTCCTATTTGGGCATTCGATAGCTTGTTGGAAAGGTCTATCTAATCTTTACAACAATTGTTTGGCCAAATGCATGCCGATGGCAACCATTTGGCCCCCAAATCGCCAAAAAATGTCGTTTAGGGCCTCAAAACGGCCTCAAAAGTTTGGGACACGAAAAATCATAGAAAAATAACTAGGAAACTACCACAATGGCCAATTGTTTTGAGCTAGTGGAATAGGTGGGTGGCCACCGATATCCATCTAGATCAATCCTCCCTCCTTAGGAAGCAATGGTATCTATTACGTCGAATCCCGTATCATATCTCGAGCTATGTGTTGAGTTGATCTCCTGGTGCGACATCTATTGAAGTGAAGAGGATTCCTTTCTTTGACATCACGAGAGGGTTGTAATTGTTGTATGGATAATTTATTTCTGGATGAGAACCTTGACTGCGTGGCCTTGCATCGTAGAGGTACTCGGATAGATGAGGAAACAATGGCTCTTTCTTCTTCTTTTGTCTCATGAGAAGATACACCCTGTGTAGAGGGTGTGGAGGTCTCTGTGATCTTATGTTCTCCTTTAGACACAATTGTGAAGAGGAATAATTTTCTGATGTGAGAGCTTATCTTCCTACCTTGCGAGACTTTGTTAGGTGCAACGGTCTTTGGTATTCGATAGATTTTTCCTCCCAAAGTAATAATGACGCTGTGAGGCCGTGACTCATATATAGCATGACGCTTCCACATATATGGTTGTCCTAAAAGAACATCACAGACTTCAAGTGGGGCCACATCACACAGTGCCTCATCTTTGAAAGGCTTGATTCCATATGGTAAGAGGCATTGTTGAGTAATGTGGATACCTCGTCCTTGGCTTAGCCAACCGATGTTGTAGGGTTGCGGGTGTGGTGTTGTCGGAAGCTCCAATCTCTTGACGACTTTTGCTGATATCAAGTTCTTTTGGATGTTGTTGTCAACAAAAAAATACAAAGGGATTCCCTTCACCCACATTTGTGAGTGGAAGAGGTGCTCCTCTTCCTATGACTCTTCAGGATCCTCTAGTTGAATCTGTGAGGTAGCAACAGTGGTAGTGGGGTCTGCATCAATGATCTGCCTCCCATTGTATGCAGCTATGGCATTGGGTTCAGAATCAGAATCAGGATATGATTCTGAAGATTTGATCTCGGCCACTAATGACTGCATTGAGCGACATTCATTAGTGTTGTGCCAAGGGCTTGTATGAAATTCGCACCACTTCTCGGTGTCCTTCTTTGTCTTTCCATCTCCCCTTCTTTGCTTGTGGCGGGGACTGATTGTCGTTTCCTTTTGTTGTGTTCTGCGAGCCAGGGTTTCCCTTGCCTTGCTTCTGCGGTGGATTTACAGGTCCAGAGTCTCGCTTGTTCTTTTGTCGAAATTTCTCCTTGATTTTGATAGCATATCGATAGGCGAATCCAAGTGAAGAGATGTCGAGGAAGTCTATCTCAGTTTGGATGTACCAATGTAGAGCACTATGATATTTCATAATTAGGTGTCGCTCAGAGTCCTTGATATCTAGCTTTGTGCGCAAGGTATGAAAGTTGTTGGTGTACTCCAACACCATTTGGTCCCTTTCTTGACGCAGAATGGTCCATTTTGTGTACTGGTCATCATAGTTTCCCACAGGGTAATATTGTTCCTTGACGACATCTATGAAAGAGGCCCAAGTGTGATTTATCTCAAACATTCCAGACTCGTCTGATGAGTTTTGCTCCCAATAAGTACCCCACCAATTTTGGACATGGGGGACTGCCTTAAGGAGAGCAAAGGTGATCTTTTACATGTCGGAGAAATTGTGGACAGAGAAATACCCTTCTAGTACATTCAACCAATTATCTAGGGCATCTACATCAATTTTTCCTTCAAATAAAGGAATACCAAAGTTAACTTGTACCTTAAAGGGAGTTGCATCCCCGAACCGGCTGCTCGTTGAAGATGCACTTGCTGCTACAGGAATTCGTAGAAGGATTTGGGCAAAACTATCCATCATCTCGTTCCTCTGTCACTCCAGGGATTCCTCGAGCAACGACTTGATAGGATCTCCTAATCCATCATCTCTCTTTTCTTCTGCCATGGGAGGTCATTTGGGATGGCGAGAATGATCAATTGAAACTAGTTCAGGACCAAACTCTCTATACTCGAACCTCGTCGGGGACATGCGCCAAGAAACAATCAAAGAGCAGATTGATCTGATACCACTGATCTGGATTTATGTGTGAAAGAAATGAAAGAAAAGACATAGATTCATAATAAAAAACATTTTGCAAACATAACAAAGATACAGTAAACACATATTCTATTAAATTGCGGAAATAGAACAGACTGAATTACAATTGCTAGAATGGTGGTAGCTATCTCTGAGAAGAGATGTGGCTGCTATGCTCATCCGTGCCAAGATGAATACAAAATGAGGCCAAAGGGGCCTATTTATAATAATAACGAGGGTGAGAACCCTAAAAGTCCAAAACCTAACCCTAGAAGATGAATCGTCATAAAGTTTGCGACCCCAAGGTGGTAAGTTGAACAGTCAACTCCCCGAGGTCATAACTTTTGCATACGATCTCCGATTTGGGCTTTCAATAGCTCGTTGGAAAGGTATATATAAGATTTACAACTTTTAGTCAGCCAAATGTATGTTGATAGAAACCATTTGGCCCCGAATCTTCAAAAAATGTCGTTTAGGGCCTCAAAACGACCCCAGAAGTTTGGGACCCAAAAAACCGCAGAAAAATAACTAGGAAACTGCCACAATGGACAATTGTTTTGAGCCAGTGGAATAGGTGGGTGGCCACTGATATCCATATGTATCACCTTCACTCCTCCATGGGTCACGTCGTCTCGTCCTGCGTGCCTCTCCTCGTATGACTCAATGGATTTTCCTTTGACGTGTGGCCTCCCTCCCTGGTGTGCCTTAAATACTCATCCTTCATCACGGTACGAGCCAGCTCCTCCCACACATGCGCCATGGTTATTTTCCTTCACTCAAATGCCTCTTCCCATTTAATTCTTCCACATTCATATCCTATCGCCGAAGGCACTAATCTCTCTCTCACAGGCTCTATAGTTGATTTCTTTGTGTTTACTCCCGAAACCTCCACTGCTATTAGCATCCCGCCCATTGCCGAAGGTTTAGCTGCTATCGGCATCTCGCATAGTGCTGAAGGATTTGCTTCCAAAATCATTGTGTCCTTCGTCGACGCCCACTCCTCTGGAATTCCGTCGCTGGATAGGATTTTTCTCTTTAGGGTTCGGCCATGATTCTTTCTTCTTGATTCGCAGCCCTTTCAATGGAACACAAAGGTTCAGGATCGGGTTACTCTACCCTTAAGGAAGGACAACACAACCTTAGGAAACACATATGCAGGATTTTAGACTTCATTGTTGTCGGCATCGAGGACAACAAGAATATGGTTTCTGATGTAAAACACTTGGTTACTGAGATTAGGTTCTTGTCCAACCAGATTGGCTATCATGACTCCCGCATAGACGACCATGATAGAGATCTTAAAGAGTCGATGGGCATGGTAGATGTTATTAAGGAAGAATTGCAGAAGCTCGTCCAAATGAATCAATGCAGCCATTGTCAAGACCACCCCGGAGAAGCAGCTCAACCAATGGAAGACATTTCATTCACCCAACCTGTGGGGTTTCTAGGCAAACCAAAATATTTTATTTTGTTCTGTTTATGTTTTTTTGTGTAATTTTGAACCAGCAATTCGTTCGCATATACTCTTCTTTAGTCAACAACATGAAATTTCATACCAGCTTTAAAGGGATATCAACCCATATAATAGCTTATGCTGACCTTCCTTCTCAGCTTTCTTATCTTAGTATTTTACTTGCTATATTTTGGATGGTTGTGCACAACCCTTTTTTATATATACATATATTTTACTGTTTCTATAAAAAAAATTTGGTTTCTATGTAATTGAATTGTGTCAAAATGCAAGTTCTTTATAAAAATAGTTGATGAAAGAGGTTGTATCTCATGATGCAAATTTTGATGGCTCATTGTAGTTAAAGAAGGATTTTTCCTTTTTTTAGATAAAGACATGAAGTAGAAAAGATTGTTTACAAAATCTAAACTAAAGATTAAACATTGATATACTTAGGAATGATAATTTTTTATTACCACAAGATGTATTTGTCATTTTGGTTTACTCTATTGGACTTAAATTTAGAGTGGGCACACTCAATGATTTACATCACCTTATATATCAATTTATTCATTCTATAATATATTTATTACATAATCAATTTAGATTAGATTAGTTTTAAGTCATTTGGAAGATGCAATTCGAAGAACTAATTACGTAGAGAAACCAAGTGTAGGTAATTTAGTAACTTCAACTTTATTAAAAAACACTTTTCAATATTTATTCTACCCAATTTTGGATCAAATTAATTCATTGATGGAGATAGCTCATCGGAAAATAATTGAGCCAAACTATGGAGACTTAAGTTCTTTACAAAAACAAAGTCCTTTATAAGTTCTTTGAGAGATCAATATAAAAACATATGGGTTACTTCATGCTAAAAATGATGATCGTTTTTTTATAATTAACAATGATTTATTATGATTAAATAAATCAGTATCCTAAAATTTAAATTTTATACATTTAAGATTAAAGGAATCAATAAGTTATTATAGTCAAACATAGAGTTTTCCTTTTTACATTTATTTGAATCTTATGAGTTAGTTGAGTCTTGTTGAAATGTTAGTTATATACACAAGTCATTGATGAAGAACGTAATGTGTCTCTTAGGGTGGTGAAAAGGTGCAAAACTTGAAGGCATAGAACGTGGTCTATCCATTGAAGTTAAAAACTTTTTGTTTGGTTTAAAGTTATTATGTTTATTTTATTTAATTAGGATCGTCTTCATTCGAATTTGAATTTTGTTAGGGTTTATTGTTTTTATAGCATGATAATGATATACACTTAAATTGTAAAGAAGATATGTATGGTATTCATATCTTCTTAAAAGAAGATTTATTAAGTAAATTTAAGATTTATTTAAAAAATAAATAAATTTGTAATATTTATGTGAAAATGTGAACTAGTTACGTATCAAATTTAATATTTTTAGTATAATATATATAAGTAGATATGTTAAAAAGTTAAATTTGTAATAGATGAACCCATGTCAAATTTATGAGCGAATGGACAACAAGTGCAGAGAAATAACATTCAATACAATAGTTGTAATCGTGTTTTCATCATGCAATACGAAATTGAAGATTTATAATAAAAATGTTCTCATGCCTTAGGATTACCCATTTTCAAAAACTCAACTAGGTAGGAAATATGGTATTTAAAAAAAAATATATTATACTTAAGTATAGTATCTTGGGCAATTATTTTGGATTAAAAAAAACATGTATATAGATAGATAGGTGAATATTAAATATGAAACATACAATTTACTACTGAAATGTGTAAATTTTGGAGAATATTATGATAAGAAACATATTTTATGTAAATATAGGCGATATGAGAGACTAAAAATTACCAGATATCGAATTCGTTTTTTGAAAAAATAGCCAATTGGTGAAATTTCGCCCCTAAAACCTACCCTGGTAGGAAATTCCCCTCACACACAAAGATTAGCTTATTATTATTCTCCAAAGCTTCATTGATGTAGCAATATCATTGACTTAGATGCCTAAATACCACGTTGTCAACAAAGGCAAGAGGCATGTAAGCAACTTGGTATTACAAAGGCTAGTCATGCTCTCAACATTAGTCTATGCAAGCTTCTAAAGATCAACCACTACTTGCTTTTTTCTCTTTCTTGAAGGTTTGTGGTTGTCTCAATCTTTGCACAAAATCCACTAATATTTATGAATTTACATAAATGTTAAGGCTCACTAAAACTTAGTTAAGGGTCACATTATAATTACCATGTTAAGGTCGTTGAGGTTCACTGAATATGCCAGTACAGTATGGAGGTACATATGGCTTTACACTCCTTCCATAAGCGTATTTGATATATAAATTAAAACAATATCACTAAATGTGGTTCTGAGGTATTTACGAGACAAACAATCACACCTTGTCGAAGCTTTATGTGATAGTCTAAAGTATGGCACATGACTAGGTACAAGGGTTTCTTGGGTTGGGGTTCAACTCCCTAGGTACTGGCTATAAGTTTCAATGGTTATCTAGACTGACTAGGAAGAATGATTATCTTTCCTAGAGGTCTCTCTAACAAATCTATTGTAACACCCCTGGCCTGAACCCCTAGTATAACGATGTATTTTGTAATTGAATATGAATTCCCAAGAGGCTGAAACTTATTGTATATTTATAATTATTAATAAAAAATCTACAGTTGTCCGTGGTTGAGGTAAAACACTGAGAAGTTCGAGGACTCATGTATTTACCATAGATAGTAAGGGGGTTGTAGATGTCCTAGGGGGATATGTTATAACCTTATTTTAACCTTGAGTACCTAAAATAAGACCTTATGTCCTTAAGTGATCCTAAACATCCTTAATTAGCCTTAAACCTAACTTAAGAGTCAATTGTGGGTTAAAGGGTGATTACAGGGTAGTTGATGACTTTGACATGTAGCTCATGGGAAATTAGTCTCATGCAAAAGGAAGAATCGTACTTGGATAAAAAAGAACAAAGAACAAAGAAAGGAGAACGTAGAATAGAGAGAATGGTGTGTATGCAGAAGTGAAGCCAAGAAGAGATCCAAGTGAATGTCAAATCAGAATTTCTAGTAAGACTGGGAAACCATGTCTAGAACTTGAGCGAATTTTCCATTTTGAATATTATGTATGGTTGTTGGGATAGTTAAAATCTTGAGTTCCCAAACTTGAATTTATGAGTCAAATTGTTGTTATAACCATGTCCATGTTTACCTTTGGTTTCTCCAGTGAAATGGAAACTAGTGCATGCAGTTAACTTGGTGTAATTCTAAGCGCTATGAACAATGTTGAGCCACATTGTTGTGCTTTTGGAAGGAATCTAAGGTAATGAATTGCATTGTTTGACATGGAATTGGCAGTGAGCCAATTACCCTGATTGTCAAGTGAGAATTATGGGAAACCTGGAACTGGTGAAAAGTCTAGCTAGTGAATGCATGAGTCTCAACTCAGGGTGGTGTTCTGCTGAGAAATATATGAGCAAAATTGCCTACAGTTGGGTGGAGCGTACCTACCACGAATCTAATTTCCAGATATCTTGAATTCAATTAAGCGCTTGAAGTTTTGTATTGACTCTGCATTTGATTATATATCTTGTTATGTGAAAGAAAAAATGTGAATGTTGTTCATGTTGAAGGTCGGTTAATTAAATGATAATTGTTGGATGAACTCAATTTTTGAAAGGGAATTGATAATATGATTTGTACATTGTTTTTGTTAATATTGTAATTGAATGATTATTTCCTTGGTTGATTATTGGTAGTTAAACCAATGGGGTTCCAAAGGATATTAATGGGATTTTGAATAGTTGAATGAGATAGATTGATAGAAGATATTAATAAATTACGGGCCACATATGAAGTTTGCATTTGGTTTATTTACTTTGCTCCATGTGGATGGATGAATTATGTGCCTACGTAATTTACATTTCAATGCTATAGTCATTCCATGATAGTAATGTTAATGGGAAATATTTACCAAATGTCTGTTTTTTTCCAAACTAACTTAACTAAGGGTATTGTATGTTAAGGGGAATTCGTTAGTTACTTAATTTAACCCTGTGAATACCAAGTTCTTGAAGGAGGTTGTTAAACCTGTTAAAGAAATTATTTCCTGAGTTACACAAAGTCTTGTTATTTGTTCCTTATTGTAGAAATTATTTGTAATATGAATGTTTCAGAATTAAATGTTTAGTTGAAACTATGTTCTTTAGAGTTAGTGTGAAAGAGATTTAAGAAAAAAAGTCTTGTTTGCTATTCCATTAGATAACTCTATGCCCGAGAAGCATGGTTTTTTAGTTATCTGACTCAAGCCTTGGATTACTTAAATAATCCATAGACCAGTTTGAGTTTTGTCTATTAAAGGGATGTAATTTACAAGTTCAATCAAGGGCAATGTTTTTCCTTGGTCATTTTCTTAACCTTACTATGATTATGTGTCAATCAGTTAGGAGAACTTAACACGTTCCTAAATGATCCAGGAGGATCCAAGAAGGAAATTTTTTTGAAGTCCTCCAATATTAGCAAAACTAGCACCAGATCTAAGGTCTCGTCGAGACGATTCCAACAGCATTCGTTTCACCTCAAACGGACTCCGTATGAGAAAGTTATCGCATTCTATTCTATGAGGTCAACATGCAAAATTGGCAAAAGAGGTGCCACATGGTACCACTGACAGGGTGACATGTGGCATCCGTATTGTACGGACATGATGACATGGCATGTGTATGAACCAATGAGAGGACAACATGTGGCATGTACGGACGGATGACATGTCAACCCATTCAATGGTACAGTCCAATCCAAAGGGAACACGTGTCTGTACGGAAGGTGTGTTGGCCCAGTAATATTTCACCACATGGCACTTGATGATTGGTTAAAAGTTTAGTAAGAAGACTGGGCTCCACGGGGTTCGACCTTGTGACCTCTCCTACATAGTGCTTCACCTTACCATTAGCCCATAAGGTGTTCCTTGTATAATGCATGGAAATAAATTTATTTAAAGTATGCAATGGAATTTCGAGCCCCAAAGGAGACGGGGCTTAGCCCCGACTTTGGTTATTCCTCCAGTGTGACCGGGAGCTCCAACCAGCATGGGAGCCCAGCGCATTTAGCACATGTCGAATTATAAACTATGGAGTTTGGGTTAAAAGTGGGTTGAGAATTGTTTCTATGTTATAACAAATTTCTGGGTTTTATACATAGTTCGGTTGGGTAGTTTTGCAACCAGATTTTATTAATGCCATACTTGGGTATGTGGTTGGCATATTTGTTAATTATGTCAATTACATGATAAAAGGAGCTTTAAGTGAACCCAACCAAAACTTGAGAATTTGAAACAAGATGCCAATCTTGGAAAATTTGTTGTAACCAAAGAGAACATGAGGAAAATGTGAAGAGAGGCAATTCATGGCTATATAAGCCCCCTTAGTTGCCATTTTCCACTGATGCTTTGGAGTGGAGACTTTGTAGGTAAAGGAGAGAAGGGAGATTGCGTAGCTCTGCAGGAGGAAGGTACGATTGTTTATTCTCGTTTTACACTGTCTTCAGGCTTACCTTTTTTTTTTTTTGTAAATATTTAATTTTCGCACAATATGGCACATAAGATCGCTGCCACTGTTCTCCTTTTCAGCCTTGAAATTTCACTGAAAAACCACTGAAAATGCCTCTGAAAAACAACTGAATTTTCCTTTGTTCAATCGGGTCTCTTCCCCAATTATTCTTCCGCAGAATCGGCTCTCAGAACCACTATTTCTCCCGCAATGGCGGCTCTTGGAATCACTAATTCTTCTGCAACGGCGGCTCACAGAACGCTTTCTTCTTTTGATCGGCGTCGGCAGCCTTTCTAGTCAGAAGCTGTAACGCTTTCACTTCCGCAACGGCGGCTCACAAAACGCTTTCCCTTCCGATTGGCCGCTCTTTACTTAAATAAATCTTAACTTCAGCGTCGGCAGCCTTTCTAGTCGGAAGCTTTAATGATTTCGCTTCCGCAACGACGGCTCACGAAATTCTTTCCCTTCTGATTGGCCGCTCTTTACTTAAATAAATCTTAACTTCGGCATCGGCAGCCTTTCTAGTCAGAAGCTTTAATTATTTCGCTTTTGCAACGGTGGCTCGCGAAATGCTTTCCCTTCCAATTGGCCGCTCTTTACTTAAAGAAATTTTAAAACTTCTTGCGGCGTCAGAGGTCTTTTCCGATCGGAAGACTTAAGGCTTTCACTTCCGCAACGGCAGCTCGCGAAACACTTTCCATTCCAATTGGCCGTTCCTTCCTTAAAGAAATTTTTAGCTTTGGGTGTCGGCGGCCTTTTGGATCAGAAGCCTTAATGCTTTTGCTTCCGCAACGGCGGCTCGCGAAACACTTTTCCTTCCGATCGGCGGCTGTTTACTTGGAATAATTTTTAAACTTTTCTGTGGTGTCGGCAGTCTTTCTCATCGGCTGGCTAATGACTTTGGATTCCGCAATGGCGGAACGCCAAACCACTATTTCTTCTGACATTTCCTTCCAATGGCTTCTCCGTCAGGCAGGCTTTCGCCTAACTCCTTCGCAACGGCGGAATTATTTCCACCTAACTCTTCCGCAACAGCGGAAGTTAACTCCGTTAATTGTTCCGATGTGGAACACTTAGACGAATTTTTGAGGCTTTCTCCAAACTTTTCCGGTGTCGGCGGTCCTCATCATTGGAAGCCTTAGGGATTTTGGCTTCCGCTAAATCTTCTGCAATGGCAGAACACTTGGGCAAAATTTTTCCGTGGTTCTCTTCGACTGTTCCATCGGCATGCTTCCTCCTAGATCTTCCACAATGGCGGAAGTATTTCCTGCTATCTCTTTCGCTACAGCGGAGGTCTTGCCGCTGGTGGCCCGACTGCTCAACACTTAGACCATTTTTTTTTTTGAATTTACAGTCATTCAATTTATGATTTCTGTTGTGTAGAATGAGATACCACCTTTGTCAGTTGCTCCTTCTTGGCCCATAGAGGCCCATTGTTGCCAACATTGCTCTGATACCATACTGTCACGTCCCCAAGCCTTCGACTGGCGAAGAGGATGTGACTACAAGCTTCAATCACACGGGCTAAGAGCCCCATGAACATGTACATGCATAAAAATGCTAAAACAGAATGCTGAAGTAAACGTATTGAAGTGGAAACATGCACACATGAACATTTATCATGCACAGATGCAATTATCTATCAGACACAGCGGAAACATCATACATTCATACAAGCATTCATTCAACATGTCCACTATAGTCATTAACAATAAATATAGTTGTGGAAGTAGAAATGGACAAGAGCACTTATCTTATGAATAACTTGATCCGCAACCAGCTACGTCACTGCAACGTTCCACCCAACCATAGGCCAGCGTGCTCCTTAATCTCTCAGCAACGCTGCCACCCCTGAGCTGGGCATGATTCTCCAAGGAATAAGGGAACTAGCAGGCTTACACATAGCCAAGGGTATACAAAACACAGCCAAGCCAACACAGTTGGGTTTATCAGGCCATCAAGGAGTTGGGAAAGGCTAAATCCTAAGCTGGTGAGCTCATTGCAGAGCTAGGAACACCTACACCAGAACTAGCCTGGCTTCTAAAACACCCACACACACCCAACACAAGGAATCAATCCCTTCTCTGCTACACAGTCCCTCAGGCCCTGCATTCCCTTCCAGTTCTATTAGGGGTTGTGAAGAAGAAAGCCAGCCCTCTAGCTCTGTCTATGTGGTTTCCAACACACCAGGTTTATCAAGCAAGCCAAGCCCCCATCCCTGCTCCCAACACAGTCTGAAGACCAACCATTGCACACATGCAGTTAAATCAGCTGTCACAGCTTAAATAGGGAAATGAATCCCAAGCAAATTACACAGTCTGGAAACATATCAGTGAACGTGGGGAAAACAACAGTCCCAACACGAAATCAGTGTGGAGAGCTCACAATATGGGGAAAACAATAGCCCCCAAAACGTATCAGCATACATTACCAACAATGTGGGGAACAACAGCACGTCCCAGGCAATGAATACACTGGAAGACTTACACAGACCACGTTGGGGAAGAAATTATAGTTCTCCCAGCTTGTACGTGAGAGAAACAACAACACAGGACCCACAAATCCGCCCGTGAGGAAAAGATACAGCCACTGTCACATAAATCCGCAGAGGAAAACTGCGTGGGTAAAATCTAGGAAAATCCTGGGCAGGAGAGCAGCGAATAGACAATGGCGAGAGTGACTGTAGCCAGAAGTGCGTGAACGTGAGCCACTTCCGCTCCTGCGAGAGGATGAATAGCAATTCAGGAGGCCTGCGTAGTGGAGAGTGCATGAGTGCTATTGCACAGTCATGGAGAGAGTAAAATCCTGTGGGAGAGAGGGCAGTGGTTTCTTTTTCCATTGTGAAGTCAACAGTGGTGGAGTGTGCATGTGGGTGAGGATTGACAGTCCTGCCACCCCACTCCCAAAGACCATTAACTACCTCAACCACCAGCAGCCATTTTTAATGAAAGTGGTTGGAATAAAACAAGGGAAGATGGCACATGGGTTTTTCTCTCATTGGCCAAGGTTTAACAATTTCCCCACCCTTATCCTTGTGAAAATCATGCCCCTTCCTCATTTTAGTTGCCGCGATAGTAGCTGTTCGGGTTCGCTTTAATTAAAGATGCATATTTACATGATGATCATCTTAATATGTGTGTCGCATGCCCCGATACACCATCGGTGACAATTTTAAATCCAAAACATAGCATAACCAATCAATGGTGGGGCCTTGGCGTTTAGCTCCGCACCATGATTATTACAATATATACATCATATGCATCTAATGCAATGGGGTCAAAACCGGGGTTGTGACATTTTGTTGTTGTTGAATCCTACTAGTGTGGATGAAGCAAGTGTTCAGGCTACTCATCTTGAGAGCAGGGGGGAGCATTTGCAAGAAGAGCATCTGAAGAAGCCTTTCAAGCCCAACAACAACCACAAGTCCAAAAAGAAAGACAAGAGCAAGAAGACAGCTACTGCCAAGAAGGAAGGAGGAAAGCTCCATTGCAAACATTGCGACACTGATGGGCATGATGAAGAAAGTTGTTGGAAGTTGCATCCTGAACAGAGGCCAAAGCATTATGGAGGCAAAAAGAAGAAAAAGACCGTTGCAACAGTGCAACGATATTTGGGTTTCGACTCAGGTGACGAAACCAGGATTGTAGCTGTGGGAATGCAAGGTAACAAAACTCCTCATACTGGTTCAAGTTCTACTCATGTTTCTAAAGAAAATGATAAAAGAAGAAGTGAGTTGTTTCACATCAGAGTTGTGTCTAAGCATACAAAGATTGAAACATTATTTGATCCAGGTTCTCAAGTAAATTTGATCTCATAATCAGTTGTTAAGAAGTTGGGCATACAGACTAAACCTCACCCAAGCCTTACCCTCTTGGATGGGTATGTGATAATGCTAAGCTACAGGTGACTAAGAAATGCAGGTTAAGGTTTGCTATTGCTTCAAAGTTGATCGATGAGGTGGACTTAGATGTTGTTCCTCTTGACATCTGCGGTATCGTATTGGGAAGCCCATACTTGTATGATCGAAAAGCAGTATTCTTTCGTCATGAGAACAAGTACCATCTCACCAAAAATGGGGTGGAGTACATCATGAGAGCTCACAGTATGAAGGCTAACACCACTCTTGTTAGTGCAGGATAGATGAGGAGACTCATCAACACTAATAAGAGATACATGCTCATGGTTGTGAGAGCAAAAGATGCTGAAGCATCTGATGCTTTCAAAGGTTGTGATCCTTCTCATAAAAAGGCTATGATTGATATTGTGGCTAACTATGATGAAATATTTCAGGAACCTACAGGTTTTCCTTCCAAAAGGGAGATTCAACATGAGATTCATCTCCAGCAGGATGCCCCTCTTCCTAATGTTGGCATGTACGGGTTGTCCACAGTTGAAATGGCAGAGATTAAGAAGCAGGTTCAAGACTTGTTGGACCAAGGAGTGATCAGACCCAGCTCCTCTCCATGTGGTTCACCAATTGTGTTGGTGATGAAGAAAGATGGCACATGGAGGATGTGCATTGACTATCGGGCTCTCAACAAGATCATGATCAAGAATCGATACCCGCTTCCTCGCATAGATGACTTGCTCGACTAGTTGAAATATGTTGTGTTCTTTACCAAGTTGGATTTGTGCAGTGGCTACCACCAGATCAGAATTGCAGAAAGTGATGTGTGGAAGACGGCCTTCAAGACCAAGCAAGGTCTATTTGAGTGGTTGGTGATGCCCTTTGGGCTTTGCAATGCACCTGCAACCTTCATGTGGGTAATGAATGATGTTTTCTGTCCATTCTTAGATGATTTTGTCATTGTATAGTTAGATGATATCTTGGTCTTTAGAAAAACTTGGGAAGCACATGTGGGGCATGTAAAGTAAGTATTAGATATTTTGAAAAAGGAGAAATTGTATGTAAAATTGTCAAAGTGTGAATTTGGAAAAACTTCATTAGTTTACTTGGGTCATATTGTAGGAGGTGGAAATTTAAAAATTGATCCTTCAAAAGTTGATGTAATTGTCAATTGGCCTAAGCCTACTAACACTACTGAAGTGAGAAGCTTTTTAGGAGTGGTTCAATATTGGAGGAGGTTCATTCAGATCTTCTCATACATAGCATCTCCTTTGCATGCCTTAACAAGTGTGAAGAAATCCTTCCAGTGGGGAGGTAAGCAGCAGGAATCCTTCGACACATTGAAGGGAAAGATCAGCACCGCCCCAGTCCTAGCCTTGCCCGATTTGTAGCCGCCATTTGAGATAGAGATAGATGCCAGTGGATATGCCATGGGGGCAGTATTGATGCAGCACTGCAAGCCTATTTTCTACCATTCAGAGACTTTTACTCAAGCAGTGATCAACTACCTCACCTATGACAAAGAGTTGTATGCTTTGGTTCAGAGTGTCAAGAAGTGGAAGCACTACTTGATGGGTAAGGAGATGATCATCCATACTTATCATCAGCCCTTGCAGTATCTCCAGTCCCAGACTAAGCTCTAGCAAGCTCACCATTTTAGGTGGATGGGATTTCTTCAACAATTCCATCTAGTGATCAAGTACAAGAAGGGTACTAGTAACAAAGTGGTAGATATGCTTTCTAGACCTCCTATTGTTGCATCTATTGTTTTGAAAAATGCTTCTTTATCCCATGAAAGTTATATTGAGCAATATGCTAGTAATGATGATTTCAAGGAGATTTATGAGAAGCTAACCAATGGCACATAGGTGGAAGACTACTATTTGCAGGGAAAGTTTCTCTATCATTTGTGCAAGCTATGTGTTCCTATCAGTGAAAGAGTCCATGTAATACGAGAAGCTCATACTTCTCTTGTATCAGGGCATTTTGGGGTAGGTAAGACTTTGTCTCATTTGCAAAGACTCATGTATTGGCCTCACATGAAAGACATTGTAACAAAATATGTAAAGGGGTGTGTGATGTGCTCTACTTGTAAGCCCACTAATAGAAAATTGGGGCTGTACTCACCACTTCCTGTTCCTTCCCATCCTTGGGAAAGCATTTCCATGGATTTTGTGGGGGGTTTTCCTATGTCTAGGAGGGGTCATGACTACTTGTATGTGGTCGTGGATAGGTTTAGCAAGATGTGTATTCTTATGCCATGTAAAAAGTAGGCCAGTGTAGAGAAGGATGCTTCTCTTTTCTTTCAGCATGTATGTGTTCACTTTGGACTCCCTACGTCCATTATCTCGGATCGGGACTCCCAATTCCTTGGAGAGTTTTGGAAAAAATTATTGTGTATGAGGGACACCAAGCTGAAGAGGAGCACCGATTTCCATCCACAGACCGACGGATAGACAGAGGTAGTCAACATGACAGTTGTTCATTTGCTTCGAGGTTATTGCAACAAGCATCCTAAGTTATGGGATGAGCAGATCCAGTATGTGCAGCATGCCTACAACAGGGCTATGCATTCTTCTACTCAGAGCTTGCCATTTGAGACATGCTTTGGGTACTTGCCAAAGACTCCATTGGAATTGACTTATGGGAGAGAGGGTGATTCAATCACTCCCAAGGATGAAGACAAAGCCCGCAGGTTCATTCAGAGAGTTCAACAGGTACATCAAGCAGTGCAAGAGTAGTTGGAGAAGAGTCAAGCCCAGTACAAGGCTCGCCATGACAAGCATAGAGTTGATCATCAGTTTCAGGTAGGAGATCAAGTGTGGCTTCACATCAGCAAGGAGAGGATGAAAGGAGAAGGCAAGAAGCTCAAGCCCATTAGATATGGTCCCTTCACCATCTTGGAGAATATTGGGACAAATGCCTTTCGCTTAGAGCTACCGCCATACATGCAGATCTGCTCAGTGGTGAATGTGGAGAACTTAAAACTCTATGAGCCTCCCATGATCATGGATAAAAGGAAGAATGTCTCATTTCCATCAGTTGATGAATTTTCTCCTGAGTACATGGATGAGCTAAAGGAAGATGTCATCTTGGACAGAAGGACAAGGACTTCTTATAGAGGTGATGTTGATTATCTTTGAGTGGGCATCAGAGGCACTCATCCAAGCAAAGCCAAGTGCATCAAGAAGGAGAAAGTGAGGGAGAAATTCCCTCATGTATCTATTGATTAGTAAAGGATTTTGGAGGCCAAAAGCTTCTTAGTGGGGAGGAATGATCCAGGAGGATCCAAGAAGGAAATTTTTTTGAAGTCCTCCAATCTCAGCAAAACTAGCACCAGATCGAAGGGCTCATCGAGACAATTCCAACGGCATTCATTTCACCTCAAACGGACTCCGTATGAGAAAGTTATCGCGTTCTGTTCTATGAGGTCAACAGGCAAAATTGGCAAAAGAGGTGCCACGTGGCACCACTGACAGGGTGACATGTGGCATCTATATTGTACAGACATGATGACTTGGCATGTGTATGAACCAATGAGAGGACGACATGTGGCATGTACAGACAGATGACGTCTCAACCCATTCAATGGTACGGTCCAATCTAGAGGGAACACGTGTCTGTACGGAAGCTGTGTTGGCCCAGTAATATTTCGCCACATGGCACTTGATGATTGGTTAAAAGTTTAGTAAGAATACTAGCCTCCATGGGGTTTGACCCTGTGACCTCTCCTACATAGTGCTCCGCCTTACCGTTAGCCCACAAGGTGTTCCTTGTATAATGTATGGAAATAAATTTATTTAAAGTATGCAGTGGCATTTCGAGCCCCAAAGGAGCCGAGGCTTAGCCCCGACCTTGGTTCTTCCTCCAGCATGACTGGGAGCTCCGACCAACATGGGAGCCCAGTGCATTTAGCACATGTCAAATTATAAACTATGGAGTTTGGGTTAAAAGTGGGTTGAGAATTTTTTCTCTGTTATAACAAATTTTTGGGTTTTATACATAGTTCGGTTGGGTAGTTTTGCAACCAGATTTTATTAATGCCATACTTGGGTATGTGGTTGGCATAGTTGTTAATTATGTCAACTACATGATAAAAGGAGCTTTAAGTGAACCCAACCAAAACTTGAGAAGTTGAAACAAGATGTCAATCTTGGAAAATTTGTTGTAACCAAAGAGAACATGAGGAAAATTTGAAGAGGGGCAAGTCATGGCTATATAAGCCCCCTTAGTTGCCATTTTCCATTGATGCTTTGGAGTGGAGACTTTGTAGCTAAAGGAGAGAAGGGAGATTACGTAGCTCTGCAAGAGGAAGGTACGAGTGTTTATACTCATTTTACACCGTCTTCAGGCTTTGGATTTGCTGGAAGCAGTCTGGTTGTGTTTTGGGCAGCGGTTCTCTTCCTGACCATTGTCGCCAAGGTATCATTGTATCATTGCCATGTATTTTTCCTTATGCTGAGATTATAGATCGGCCCTCCTATTGAGAAGTAAGCCTGGAGACGTAGTCCATCCTGGACGAACTCTGTTATCAACTTGTTGTCTTTATGTGCGTATTGCCTATGTTGTTTGGTCCTCTTCTTATGGATTTGTGAGCTTCATTCATGCTCTTTATGCAATTCATGTTAACGTCATAGAGTAGCAAAGATCTTGTTTTCGGATCACTAAATACTAAGTTAACCACTTTTTCCAACTTGTTGGAATGTAACAGACTCTTTGGAGGTGTTTCCAACATTTTCATTAAATTTATATGTGGTGAGTTCATATCAGAAGGTAAATTTGTGGTCTCGATGTCCAAGTGGCGATGTTAATGGTGGTATTTGGGTTACCCTATGAAGTGGTGGTTGTGTTCCGAATTTCGAATTCTAGCTTTCGAGTTGGAGGGGGATAGTGTCCATTGTATATGTAAATCATTGGAGTTTCGATGCCAAGGTGGCGATGTCTATGTCAATGTCAGAAATCTAATGGTAATTTTGTTGTTCGATTAGTGTTGACATTGGGATCGACACGACCGTTGTGAATGAATTTATAACCATGCGGAAATCCAATTTTCGACATCGAAAGAACTGAGTTCTAATATTGGGACATCGAAATTGGTAAAGTAATTTTAGTGTGTTTCATGAGTGCACCTATTTTCGACTCCAAATGTCAGAAAATTCGAGAATTTATGCCCAAGTCGGGAAGGAGGAAATTATCCGTCATAACTATTAGAGTTGTTAATATAATTAACTGATCATGCATCAGAACATTAGAATAGTTTGTAGAATGTGTTAATCACGTCGTATTAGTTTAAATTGTTCATTTTTTACTTTTTTTTTTGTAAAATTTATTTGATAAATATCCAAGCATCTGTTATTCAGAGAGTGGAATGATGCTCTCCAATTAATTTTTAAACTTTTAAAAATTCAGCATGTGCATGTGCTACCCTGTTTAAAAGGGGTATGTTTTATTCGTGTGTATTGTAACATGTGGGTGCATAACAAAGTGGTATCAAAGCTAACGTTTTGACACTTAGCCTCTAGGAAATGTTTTCATTTTACAAAGAGTGGCAATTCTTGATCCCATTTGATCTTGTAATACTTCTTTGTATGTGAATAAAATAAATTGTATTATGCATATGAATATTGATGTGAACCAACAATCATGGATGAATTCATATTTCTAGTGACAACCTAACTTTTAAGCAATTGTACTTGTTGTTTTCCATTGTAGTAGGTAATCGGTGCTAAAAGGATGGAATAAGAGCCTAAAATGTCCAACTTTGCTGAAGAAGTTGACATGGGTATTCATAACTGAATCTAATGGTCATTAGTTTGAGATGGGAACCATGGAAGTTTTTCAAACTTTGAGGGATATTCAAATTGGGAATGGAAAGATCCTTCAGTATGTGGAACAACAAAATCAAATTAATCAACAAATGATGCAGAATATGGTATAGTTACAGTTACCACCTAAGTTGTACTTAGTGGTTTTTATCAAGTGAGCCTGGTGAACTGGACAGGGTTAACTTGTTCGGACTGCAAAAGACCTTTGGAAGTACTTCTGGGAAGTGCTTGTTGTACTATATCACATGTTCATACTCCATGGGGGAATTGTAATAAATGTTATAGCATGATAGTGTCTGTAAAAGACTCGGTCTCTTAGACTTCATCTGTCAATCCGATCAGCCTAGGGTGTTTTTTCCCTTGGTTATTATTGGTTGTTGAACAAACGACTGATAATTTATGAGTTTTTCACTCCATACCTCCAAAGTTGGGGTGGTCGTCTTGGCATTTAGGCCTATTGAGGTTATTAGAGTCTATGTGTCAATGTATAAGCATGCTAGACATCTTTCTTGAGTCATATGAACATGTCTAAGTCCCCCTAGGTGTTTTTCTATTTTTCTATTTTTTAATTTTTTTAGTATTTTTTATTAAATTAATTTTTTCCAAAAATTAGGCTATTTTTTAATAGTTTAATTGGAAAAATTGATTTTGTAATAAAAGTGGGCCAAATAATCGGTTTCAGTCATGTAGGTGCTCATTTTCAAGCTAAGAGCACCATGTAAACCCATGGACCCACTATTTCCTAAGTTTTGAGTGATCTTCCATCACTTAGGTCAGAAAGCCCCAAAAATCAATTATTGATTATTTTAATTAATAAATTGATGAATAATGGAGCAAATCCAAAATCAATAAATCAATGGATTCTTAACCGATTTGACTGAAATCAATCAGATCTGGAGCAGATTGACTGGATTTGACAAATCCTTGACTGAAGGAGTGGATCAAATCAGATCCAGAGTTGATCTACAACTGTCTTCATGGGGAATTATGCCCTCTCTCTCTCCTCCACATGTGTGGACTCTCCTGGATGCTCTGTGGGCCGATGTGTCGGTGTATGGATTGATGTGTCAGCTCAATCAAGCCCCCGGTTGACAAGTAGGCTTAGTTCAGCTTCAGTACTGCATTGATGAACTCTCCATCAGTTGATTTCACTTGATTCCATGAGGAATTGCACCCCCCATGGGCTGGATGGCCTGTAATTTATATATATCTTGGCTGAGGCTCCCTCTTCCAAGCTAGTTAGAGCTGGACTGAAGGGCTTGCCATTGTAATACTGTTGTAATCTTTTGATTGTTGAAATAAAGAAGCTTTGGAGGCCAAATGGTGTAATGCTCTCATATGTGTGGATTAAGCATTGTCTTACGGCTATTGATGTTGCCGGCTTTTCTCTCAATTTCTGCATCTGAACCCTGTCTGGCTTGAACGATTCAGCTGAATCAATAGGAGTATAGTTGGGAAAGTAAGGTTACTTGTTTTTCTTATATCTCATAGAATATATGTTAGAAGATCTTGATTATACATGTTTAATAAGTTTATTTGCATGTAATTCTTGTTTCTTTTTCATATATATCCATATCTCATGAGGTTTCGTGCAGGATTGTGTGTTTAGCTTTCAGGTAGCAAGGATTGGACGAGCCATGGATCCAAGTTTGAATCCACTTCACATCCAAAGTGTTGTGAATACATTTCCCCTCTGCATTCCACTAACAAGTTTCCTTTGCAGATCTACTTCAACAACAAGTACCTTTCTTCCCCTTTCTCTCCTTTAAAATCTAAATTTTTTCTCAAATTGGTTACTTAAAAGGTTTCTTATTAATTTGATATATATCATTAAGAAAAACACACATATATCTAGTTATTAATATCCCCTCCTAATTCTGGATCTTAGTTTTGTTTTGCACATAAAGTTCAATTTAAGAGATCTAGCTAAAATTACCTTATTTTTGCAAGCAATTTAGTGAAAATTCGTAGCTTGCTGTTAAGGTAGTTTCATTTGTTGTTATAAATTTCAATATTCTGCAATATCAGTGCATATTCAATTGGCTGCAAAAACAGCAAGCCAATGTCCCAAGGAAAGCTTGCTTTCCTTGGTTCCCTTTTCGCCCGTTTAGCTAGTTTAACTTCAATTTTTTTGAGATAAGGTAGGCTGATCCAAAGGTAATATTAAAGTGATTTTGGGAATTTGTTATTATAAAATTATTGCTGTATTTTAGCAATTCTGACAAAAAATAAAGGAATCTTCTGTCCGAATTGGCCTCAGGAGCGTTCAAATCCCCCCAGGGGTCTCCCTTTTCACCAAAAAACTCAAAATTTTTCCAAAGTTGTAAAATCTTGGTTTCATCCTGTATAAGGACCAAGAACTTTTTAATATATCAGTCCTCTGATACTTTAACCATTAATAAATAAAATCATTTTTGGAATAGGCTCTTTCGAGCCCATTCCCCATCCCCCCTGGGGGGATTTGCGTCGGTGTCCTTTTCGTCTCTTTCTGCTTATTTCTTTTTTTAAACTAGAATTGATCTAATATGCAGGGTAGTAT
Organism: Pseudotsuga menziesii; assembly: GCA_001517045.1. Taxonomy (NCBI): domain Eukaryota; kingdom Viridiplantae; phylum Streptophyta; class Pinopsida; order Pinales; family Pinaceae; genus Pseudotsuga; species Pseudotsuga menziesii. The sequence continues at coordinate 182,376 of LPNX010939663.1, forward strand.
AATTTAGTTCATTATTAATATCATAATCCATATTTTACATTTCAAAGTAATCATAGTACTTACCCCATGATTTCCTGATTGACTCGAAAGGGGAAAGAGATTCGTGGTAGGACTAATTAGAAAGCCAAAATTGTGTATTTGTTTTATTTTTCATCTTTTATTTATCAGCAATTTTAAAATTAACCCCTCCTCGATTCCCCGATTGAGATCCACTTGGATCGAAAGAGGTTCTTGGAGGGTTTTCCTTTTAAACAAGAACACTCAGTTTAAAACTTATTAAAATTGACAAGACTCCAGTGTGTATGCTCTACACTTGGCTGCGGTTCGTCCGATCAGTCAAGCTGTATCAAAAGCACTTGGGTGACTAGTATAATTAGGACTCACTCTCCCCAGCTGACAAACCATTAGGTGAAAATCCAACACCTAGATCAAACCTTTACGGTGGAAAAATACCCAAAGGAAGCGGGAACTTCTGAAAAGTGACCTTGGGCCGATCTCTGTCACACCCTAATGGGTGCATTACGAAAAATAGCCCCAGAGGCTCCATTTCAGCCCACATATTCCTTGCGGGTAGCCGTGAAGGTTTAGTTTTGGACATACTCCAAGTACTCTCGGGTATATCTGGAGTCCCCCCTTAGCCTAATTTTAATCTACTCATACTTCACATTTAACTTAAAACATACCAAGAGGTAATTGCAAAACATTCACTCCAAGCACATGCAAGCATACTGATTCTATTTTTGACTCCATTCTAAGGCACTGGTTAACTTCTTGCTTTATATATATATTGTGTCTCAGTATTGTGCTTTCGTGTGTTCATCTTTTACATCTTGCCATCTGTGATTATCTATAGTTAAATTGTAAACTCCTAAATAACTCAGTCAATTTAAACATCACAACACTAAGTAATTCTCCTTAATAACTTAATAGGGTCTACCCCCCTTGGCTTCGTTAGGAGTTGAGCCTAAACGGAGGAGTCAAGAACAAGGTGACAGCCTTGACTCGAGACTTTCCCCCAAGGACACACCGAGTGGCTTGAAGATTTCTGCCACGTGACCCAGGTGTGTGAAAGGCGGCAACAGTTACAAAATCATATGCAACCGATATCTTGAATCATAAGAAGGGAAGAATACAAATCAATGAATGGAGGAATCCCTAATAGATATTTGTGTTCTAGAGATAAGGATGTAAGCAAACTGGGGTTGTGCTCCCACTATCATTAAGTAGAAATTCATCCTGAGAACGAGGTGCCTAAAATTTGACATGATGATTATCCTAGAAGAAGTCTAAAAAGAAAGAATAATGGGAATGCACTATAGGGTGAACCCAAGAAAATCAAACCTCCTACCTGTTTGTGCTAGAAATTGTTTCCAGGCTACAAAGAAACAAGCCAACACAATCTCAAATGTTCAATCAAACAAACTAGGTTTTTAGGGTTTTTTAAAGGTTTTTCTGGTTGTGAAGTTTTGGTGAACAAAGGGAATACATTCATAAGCCAAATAGGAACTAAATCATAAGTAAAGAAGAGCAGAGATGCATAATATAATAACCAGGTATCCAACAGAACATAACTTTGAAGCTCATTCACAACAGGCAAGCATTACAAGCAAAGAAACCATAAACCAGCAATGAATTTACCAATTGTGTAGCTAAACAAGCCAGAAATGAAGCCAAAACACAGACTGAAGGGTAAAATGGATCATATATTTCATAATTATGTTCATCAAATACACATGAGAGTCAAGTACTTAGCTTATCAACAAGTCAGAAGACCTCCTCTAGCCAGCCAAAAAGTAGAACCCCTCTTCTGTACCCTTGTCCATATTTTATCATCACAAAGAAGTAGTTCTATCTTCCCTTCATTAGGTCGAAATTGAAACTACCCAGAAGTTACATTAACTAACTTTCAACTAATTGACTAAAAGTAGCAAAATCGGATTCCTGGCAAATATGGCGAATTTCTGAAAAATAGGTGTCAAATAAGCTTCCATATCTCTCAATTCGTGTAAACACTGAGAGAGGCTTTTTTGAATGGGTTCATGATGGACAAAAACCTCTCTTGGTTTTTAAAAATTCATCTCCAATCAATCAGAATCTTCCCCGCAAAATGAACACTAAAACAGGAGTATATTAAATATTTAAAAACCCTGAAAACTAGGCTGCAAAGATTAAACTGAATCTTTCAAACCTTGATAGATGTTGAAAACCTGAGAGAGGTTTTTGTAAATGGGTATATTATGAACAAAAATGTCTTTTTTTTTTCTAAAATTCCTCTCCATCCGCTCGTGGTATGCATTTAATTTCAATAACACAAAACAGGAAAAACAGACCAGAATTCTCAGTAATCTTTGCATGGATTGATTTCTCATGAGCTTCCTTCAAGGGATTTTTATGGTTGTCTAAGCCTTACATTTATCTCTAAGACTTTGAATTAACTGGATGCATAGAAATTCCATTCCCTTGAAAGGGAATTGGTCCAGAAAATGAATCAACTGAAGGGGAATCCCTTTTGTTTTTTACTTTCTTTGAATCATGTTCATATTCATCAACAATACCCAATGCATCTCTGATGATTTCTTCCATTTGAGCCTGAATATGGTCCTTTGGGTCAGAAATGAAAGAAATATTTTCCTTCTTATTCGAATCATCCATACTCTGTCTCTGCTCAATATATTTTGGGCAAATCTTAGCAGTAGATTTAATGCTTCTATGTCGAAACCATCATGTTTCCATTAGTCCAGAATTACTGCATTTATCTGGATCTTCAACACTATTAGTTAGAGTGAATTTATGGTCCTTGGAGCAATCCTGAATAGATATTTCATATGAGAGCTCAGACAAGTAGTTACCATCAACATCTTGAGCCTGTTCGACTTGATCTTCAATGCTTGAATTGCTAGCAATTTTAGAGGGCTTGTTGGATTGTTTTGTAGAATTTGCTTGACTACCATTCAGTGCAAGGTTTTTTAGTTCAGAGCAAAATTCTGAAATTTGTGCCAGGAATTCTTTCCCTGCAGTTTTTCCAAACAGGTTTCTTGCAGAAAATGTATGCTTCAATGCAAAACTAGATTTGGTACTCGGAATTTTAGGATCATCTGTAGGAATTTTATTCATTGTTGGCTTGGGGATTTGAGAATAGATTTTTGACGGGGAATAAGTACTCGCGTTGTGAATTGTTTTCTTTCTATCACCTCTTTTCTCACTGCCTACAGGACTTGCAACAGGGCTGCTTCTACTAGACATGCTCAAATTATGAATTGCTTTCTTTGCAACTCCTTTCTTCTCAAGATTTATGGGGGTGTTTTCCTTGCTGGCTTTTACAACAGTAGATGCTGTATTTTTCTTACTCTGTAATCTCTTCTCTGCTGGAAATCCTTTCAAATCTATAATGAAGTCACGATACACATAAACTCCCTCTGGATTCTGGACAGCCCTTGATGTCAGCATTTCAATCTGATTTGCCTCCATCACCTTAAGTAAATCCTCCAAGCGCATTCTTGGAAATGTCTCCAATCTACTGTTGAATTCACCCACCTCTGATGCATGTTACTTGAATGCCTCTTCTGAAACATACAGTTCACCTTTGTATTGTCTTAGAAGGTCTTTCAGGTAAACAGGCCTTGATGGAATCTCTTTATCAATGTCACCTATAGGTGCTCCATGATGTTTCTCTTTGCTTTCCTCTGTCTCTTAGATATCATTGGGACTGATTTGTCGGGAAGTTCACTTAATGCATTCTTGATCCACTTCAGAACTGAAGTTTTCAACTTCTCCCTTTCTCTCACAGTATAAAATTTATCTCCTATAAGAAACTTTGTTCTATTTCACTTGGTTTTTCTCTTAAAAATCTGCTAATGTAATCTTCTGACTTTTCTTTTGAATACAGTGAAGATTTTTTACTTCCATCTGTATTTGTTGTTGATGAGGAAGATGTATGCACTTTAGCAAGATATCTTCTTCCCCTTAGAATAGGAGTATATAACTAACCAAGGATTTCTCTTCTATCAAAGAAAACACCACTATTGTGTGACTTTGTTCTGCTCATTTGTATTGATGTTTTACCACTAAAGTGTACTCTGCCCCCATAGCTTTGTTGTCCATGAAAATAGAATCCTGTTTTAATGCTGTTCACTGGTAAGAGAGGAAGTGGACTGGCATATTTGGAAGGAATACACTGAACGTCAAAACATTTCACTGGGACAGATAACATCATTTCATATTTGTGTGTACTTTGACCTCACTCCCATCTTAGTGCAGATGTTAAAAGTTGATTCTTGTGCTAGCTGAATGTTGAATTGAACGCCCACGTGTCTTTGAGTCATCAACTCACCTCCAACCGTCATGCTGCGAAACCCTGATTTTCGATTTTTAGCAATGTGTCTTCATTCCAGTGTCTCTACCAGCTTCATAATGTTTAATTTAGAACCTCTTTCCCGTCAATCTCGCCTCATTCCACTGTCTGTCTTGATTTTGCCATAAATTTGCATACAGTTGCCAGAATCTCCCTCACATGAGACCAAACACATGTTTCACTGATAAACTCGGAAAAACATGTATTAAATGTGATAAATGATGTAGTTAACACCTTAGGGACGAAACCCATCGGACTAAAAAATGACCATTTTGGCAAAAACGATTTTCTTGTAGCGCCCTAGTGTAACTTTTTAGCCGTTGAGCTACAAGAGAGTTTTAAACTCAAATTTGGTGCTTTTTGATCCTTAATTCAATTTTAAATGAGGTTTATATGGTAAACCTTGATCTTAGTGTTTATTTTTGAAACCTTTAATCAACATATGTCCTATAAAACCCTTCAGAATCATAAGAAAAACAAAAATGAAAACCTAAAGGCAAAAATCAAAATTTCACTTTAAACCAAAATTTCCTAAAAGTAAGCAAATGAGCAAGCTTAAAACAAAAAATCACAAGCAAAATATAAGACTGAAGAAAGCAAATTCATGACTTAACATCTGGCTCTAGCTGCGGGATGAAGTCCTCCCTGTGAGGCTTCAAGAACCTGTAGACCAGTGCCTTCTCTTCTGCTACCTACTAGTCTGCAAAATTTCCATTGGGCTATGGAGTCCTTATTATGCTTTACTCACACCGGTATATACAATGAAAATCAAATATCTTTCTTTGAGGGACCTTCCATTTACTGAATCAAATTGTAATCCCATTTCCAATGTAACCAGGAAAAAATTTCATCAACCCACCAAAACTTGTTTCCAACTCCAAATATATATATAATCGGAAATATTGGAAAACATGAAGAGCAAAAATTTAACAACTTATACCCACTTTCATTAAATGATGTCTCTGAAATAATAGATTTATAACTTAGTATTGACTCTAAATAATCTGCTACTGGATCATAGAAATTTCCATAAGTTACCTCTTCCTGTTCTATCAAAACATATAGGCTGTCCATAAGAATATTTGCATTGGCGAAAAAGAACATCAGGATCAGCCTGAATTTTCTCCATAAATTTTTGAATAGTATCATCAATAATGTCAACACTTTGAACCTCCTTTTCCACACTGTCTTCAAATGAATGACTATCATGGATTGGATTTTGTTGTTCAAGGATAATAGACTGAATGCATTCTTGAATCTGCTGATCAGATTGTGACATATCACACACCTCACAGATTTATGGGTCTTTCTTTTCAATTTCATCTTATTAAAAATTAGAGCTTCTTCATAATGATTTTGAACAACAGATTTATCATAACCATGAATATAAGTAACTTCTGAAAAAATGTGAACAGCCTGGCCTTCATCGATTTTAGTATCAAAACCAAAAGGAATAGAATCTAATTCATCACAGAATTCTTGTCTTGGAAACCTAATCTCTTCATCATAACAAGGAGCATTCTGAGAAATTTTGAATGATGCTGCTAAAGGTTCATCTTTTCCTTCAATACAAAGCCGATCTTTAACACAACCATGATTTCTGACAGTTTGTTTAACTAGAAATTGATCTTCAAAAGGATTAGCATTCAAATGGTTATTAAGGCTGTTGAAATCATTATGAGAATATTCCAAACTATCTCTACTGATCTCATCACTTGCATAATCTTCAACCTGACCTAAAACAACAACTTGATTATCGTAATGATCATGGAATTCTTCCTTGACAGCAGTATCTGAAAATGTTACCTCTTCATCTTCAACAAATTCTGAAACTTCAACTTCTTCATGACATGTTTTGAACCCTTGATTGTACTCATCATCATGATTTTTTGAATCAGAAATTGTATTATAAACATTAGCCTGCTCACAACAATCTTTACAAAAAAATTCAGCTGAGAACACATACTTACAATGTTTCCGAAAACATGTGTGGAATTATTTCAGTGAGGAAATGCTAGCAGCAGGAAGAGAAAAATACCATTCTCGTGCATCTTGCTTGAGTGAATACATGAACATATTCATGAGCACATCTTCATGTTGTATATTTAACTGGACCATACATTGACGAAATCTGATGAGGTGATCTGAAGGATTATCCTCTTTGCTTTCTCTAAACCATGGAAGACAATCTCCCCAAACATCCATAGTAGGTACTGAATTTGGAAAACCTGGAATATCAGAAAAATTGAAAGGTGTAAACCTTCGAGCCAGAATAGCTTCCATGGACATCAGCCTCTGCATCTTGAAATAGTGGAGTCGCCAATCAATTTGTCAAGACAGATTTTGTTTTTTTTTTCTTAGAAAGAGGAAGGGGTGACAGTAGTTCAGATTAATTAGGGCTGCATAAAGTTGGGGAGGAATGAAACCTTCTAATTCTTCTAGCTATTTTCAGTATCTGTTCTGGGTCTGAAACACCCAGCTGCAAAGTTCAAACAGGTCTATTTCTAGTTCCAACTCCCCTAGTAGCCCCTGTGACAAACTGGTGAAAAGTAGCCTTAAAGATGTGCTGGTTTAAGTTCACCTCTTAAAACCAGTAAAATGATAAGTATCCCAGGAGAAATTTTTTTTTCAACTCCGTTCCCCGGCAATGGCGCCAAAGATGTTTGTGCCAGAAATTGTTTCCAGGCTACAAAGAAACAAGCCAACACAATCTCAAATGTTCAATCAAACAAACTAGGTTTTTAGGGTTTTTTAAAGGTTTTTCTGGTTATGAAGTTTTGGTGACCAAAGGGAATACATTCATAAGCCAAATAGGAACTAAATCATAAGTAAATAAGAGCAGAGATGCATAATATAATAACCAGGTATCCAACATAACATAACTTTGAAGTTCATTCACAACATGCAAGCATTACAAGCAAAGAAACCATAAACCAACAATGAATTTACCAATTGTGTAGCTAAACAAGCCAGAAATGAAGCCAAAACACAGACTGAAGGGTAAAATGGATCATATATTTCATAATTCTGTTCATCAAATATACATGAGAGTCAAGTACTTAGCTTATCAACAAGTCAGGAGACCTCCTCTAGCCAACCAAAAAGTAGAACCCCTCTTCTATACCCTTTTCCATCTTTTATCATCACAAAGAAGTAGTTCTATCTTTCCTTCATTAGGTCGAAATTGAAACTACCCAGCAGTTACATTAACTAACTTTCAACTAATTGATTAAAAGTAGCAAAATCGGATTCCTGGCAAATATGGCGAATTTCTGAAAAATAGGTGTCAAAGAAGCTTCCATATCTCTCAATTAGTGACACCTATGTAAAATATGAGAGAGGTTTTTGTGAATGGGTCCGTGATGGAAAAAAACATCTCTTTTAAAAAAAAATTCATCTCCAATAAATCAGAATATTCCCCGCAAGATGAACACTAAAACAGGAAAATATTAAATATTTAAAAACCCTGAAAAATAGGCTGCAAATATTAAACTGAATCTTTCAAACCTTGATAGCTGTTGAAAAACGGAGAGAGGTTTTTGTAAATGGTTATCCTATGAACAAAAACCTATTTTTTTTTTCTAAAATTCCTCTCCATATGCTCGTGGTATGCATTTAATTTAAATAACCCAAAACAAGAAAAATAGACCAGAATTCTCAGTAATCTTTGCATGGATTGATTTCTTATGAGCTTCCTTCAAGGGATTTTTATGGCTATCTAAAACTTCCACGTATCTCTCAGTATTTGAATTTACTGAATGCACAAAAATTCCATGCCCTTGAAAGGGAATTGGTCCAGAAAATGAATCAACTGAAGGGAATCCCTTTTGTTTTCTACTTTCTTTGAATCATGTTCATATTCATCAACAATACCCAATGCATCTCTGATGATTTCTTCCATTTGAACATGAATATGGTCCTTTGGGTCAGAAATGAAAGAAATATTTTCCTTCTTATTCGAATCATCCATACTCTGTCTCTGCTCAATATATTTTGGGCAAATCTTAGCAGTAGATTTAGTGCTTCTGTGTCGAAACCAACCTGTTTCCATTAGTCCAGAATTACTGCATTTATCTAGATCTTCAACACTATTAGTTAGAGTGACTTTATGGTCCTTGGAGCAATCCTGAATAGATCTTTCAGATGAGAGCTCAAACAAGTAGTTACCATCAACATCTTGAGCCTGTTCGACTTGATCTTCAATGCTTGAATTGCTAGCAAGTTTAGAGGGCTTGTTGGATTGTTTTGTAGAATATGCCTGACTACCATTCAGTGCAAGGTTTTTCAATTCAGAGAAAAATTCTGAAAGTTGTGCCAGGAATTATTTCCCTATAGTTTTTCCAAACAGGTTTTTTGCAGAAAATGTATGCTTCAATGCAAAACCAGATTTGGTACTCGGAATTTTAGGATCATCTGTAGGAATTTTATTCATTGTTGGCTTGGGGATTTGAGAATAGATTTTTGATGGGGAATAAGTACTTGCATTGTGAATTGTTTGCTTTCTATCACCTCTTTTCTCACTTCCTACAGGACTTGCAACAGGGCTGCTTCTACTAGACATGCTCAAATTATGAATTGCTTGCTTTGCAACTCCTTTCTTCTCAAGATTTACGGGGGTGTTTTCCTTGCTGGCTTTTACAACAGTAGATGCTGTATTTTTCTTACTCTGTAATCTCTTCTTTGATGGAAATTCTTTCAAATCTATAATGAAGTCACGATACACATAAACTCCCTCTGGATTCTGGACAGCCCTTGATGTCAGCATTTCAATCTGATTTGCCTCCATCACCTTAAGTAAATCCTCCAAGCGCATTCTTGGAAATGTCTCCAATCTACTGTTGAATTCACCCACCTTTGATGCATGTTACTTGAATGCCTCTTTTGGAACATACAGTTCACCTTTGTATTGTCTTAGAAGGTCTTTCAGGGAAACAGGCCTTGATGGAATCTCTTTATCAATGTCACCTGTAGGTGCTCCATGATGTTTCTCTTTGCTTTCCTCTGTCTCTTAGATATCATTGGGACTGATTTGTTGGGAAGTTCACTTAATGCATTCTTGATCCGCTTCAGAACTGAAGTTTTCAACTTCTCCCTTTCTCTCACAGTATAAAATTTATCTCCTGCAAGAAACTTTGTTCTATTTCACTTGGTTTTTCTCTTAAAAATATGCTAATGTAATCTTCTGACTTTTATTTTGAATATAGTGAAGATTTTTTACTTCCATCTGTATTTGTTGTTGATGAGGAAGATGTATGCACTTTAGCAAGATATCTTCTTCCCCTTAGAATAGGAGTATATAACTGACCAAGGATTTTTCTTCTATCAAAGAAAACGCCACTATTGTGTGACTTTGTTCTGCTCATTTGTATTGATGTTTTACCACTAAAGTGTACTCTACCCCCATAGCTTTGCTGTCCATGAAAATAGAAGCCCGTTTTAATGTTGTTCACTGGTAAGAGAGGAAGTGGACTGGCATCTTTGGAAGGAATACACTGAACGTCAAAACATTTCACTGGGCTAGATAACATCATTTCAGCTTTGTGTGTACTTTGACCTCACTCCCAGCTTACTGCAGATGTTAAAAGTTGATTCTTGTGCTAGCTGAATGCCGAATTGAACGCCAAGGTGTCTTTGAGTCATCAACTCACCTCCAACCGTCATGCTGCGAAACCCTGATTTTCTTCAACTGCCAATTTCCGATTTTTAGCAATGTGTCTTCATTCCAGCGTCTCTAGCAGCTTCATAATGTTTAATTTAGAACCTCTTTCCCGTCAATCTCGCCTCATTCCACTGTCTGTCATGATTTTGCCATAAATTTGCATACAATTGCTAGAATCTCCCTCACATGAGACCAGACACCTGTTTCACTGATAAACTTGGCAAAACATGTATTAAATGTGATAAATGATGTAGTTAACACCTTAGGGATGAAACCCCCCAAAAAATTGGACTAAAAAATGACCATTTTGGCAAAAACGATTTTCTTGTAGTGCCCTAGTGTAACTTTTTAGCCGTTGCGCTACAAGAAAGTTTTAAACTCAAATTTGGTGCTTTTTGATCCTTAATTCAATTTTAAATAAGGTTTATATGGTAAACCTTGATCTTAGTGTTTATTTGTGAAACCTTTAATCAACATATGTCCTATAAAACCCTTCAGAATCAAAAGAAAAACAAAAATGAAAACCTAAAGGCAAAAATCAAAATTTCACTTTAAACCAAAATTTCCTAAAAGTAAGCAAATGAGCAAGCTTAAAACAAAAAATCACAAGCAAAATATAAGACTGAAGAAAACAAATTCATGACTTAACACTACCTTTGATGGAAAAAATTCCGGGGAAATTGCAGATATTTGGTTGTTGGAAATGAAGAAATATCTGAAACTACATGAATAGTCTAAGAACCAAGAAGCTCATATTGCTATATACAATCTTCAGGGAAAATATTATAGATGGTGGAATCATATGAAGCAGGTAGAAAAACAAGAGAGGAGGAAAATCTCATGGAAAAGGTTTTAAAGGTATTTAAAGCAATAATACCTATCACAACAATATTATGATAAGAAAATGCCATAATTATTTGAAATCAGATTGGGAAATATGGTGATGAAAGAATATGAGAAAATATTCCCAGAGTTACTAGGTTATGGTGATTTCATCCAAGTTGAAAAGGTTAATATTTAACGATTCGTCAATGGTTTACCATTGTTCTACAAGGACCGAATAACTTATTATAAACCTCTCACTTTGAAGGAATGCATTAGGAAAGATAAATGTTTGTATGAACAAGGTAAACGTAGACAAGATGTGCATATAGTGTGGAAGGGAAAATTGAAAGATAAGAAGGATTGGAGGAAAAAGGGATACTAGTCTCTTGATTATAAGCACAGTTAATATAACTCTTTAAAACAACCCACTCTGAAAGGTGAGTTAAGGGTGATTGAATCTACAGGAGAAAAAAAACCATTACAAGTTAAATGTTGGAAATGTGGAGGTGACCACTACCTCAATAAATGTCCTCAGAGGAAAAATAGAGATGCTAGTATGTATAATGTGCAAGAAGCATCTACAGTGGAAGATGTTTATAGAAGCATTCCTTGTATACACGTGTCCTTGGACAATCGCCAGGCATACCACCAGTCTTCAATGATTGAAATTGAAGGTAAAATAAATGATTTGTCAATTTCAAGTCTGATTGATTCTAGAGCTTCTTACAACTATGTAAATATTAATCTGGTTGAAAGATGCAAATTAGAAAGTAGTACCCTTCCTACGCATAGAATGGTACAATTAGCTATCGAGATGCGAAGGAAAATTACTTCAATTGTTAAAAATTGTTGTTTGGAAATGAATGAGTGTCATACCAAAGATGACTTGGATATCATTCCTCTTGGTTCATATGACTTGTTGATTGGAATGTGTAATACCTCGGTTTTGACCCCATGGTATTAAAATTGTACATGATGTATATATTGTATTAAATCATGGCAAGGAGCTCAAGGCCAAGGCCCTACCATTGATTTGATCTTGTGTGGATCGACGATCAAAGTTGATGCCGATGGTTATGGTGCTAAGTCAGGCATAGTATATTTTTTAGATATCATGTAAATATGCAATTTAATAAAATACCGAAACTAGCTATGCACTGCAGTGTAAGATATGGGGGCCTAATTTCACAAGGAATATGGAGGGGAGTTGTCCAAAACTCCTAAGCCAATAGGGTGATACCAGATGTCAATGGGGAAACCCATAAACCCTCAACTATCTTGTTGTCCTCTGCACTCAATCATTCAAGTATTCCAGAAGATGGTTGAGGCAGTTAATGCCTTGGGTAGAGAGAGGCATGGCAGTCAGTTTCATGACTGAGCCAACCTACAGTATGAGCAAGTCTACAGTCTAGGGAAGCCATATTATTGCTTCTAAAGCAAGTAAGCACGTGAATGCATGCCCAGTCCATCTTTCCCTCAATCGTGAGAAGGTTTTGTTGTTGTTCTTGGTAAGGGGTTGTTCATTCGTCCTTATCTCGTAGTCACGGTTGTTCTTCATTGTGGATGATTCACGATTATGTGATTGACTATCCTGAGTCATAGAAGGAGTTGTGTGCAAGTGAAATCCTGTTTCTCCTGTGTTATAGAGTGGTATGCAAACCTATTTGTCTATGTTACAGAGTGGAACATTGTGTTGTTGTGCCTCCTTGTGGTTTGTTGTTATGTGTGCCCTGGTTTGGGTCTGAACTGTATGCAAGACTTAGGAGTGGAAGAGACGTCAAATGGGATTAATAAACGTAGTGCAGAGAGGAACCTCACAAAAAGATAAGAGTGGCTGGTGAATAATCTATGCACACTCTGAAGAGCATTGGAAGGGAAGGAATATCCTGAGGGACTGTGGAGCAGAGAAGGGGATACTTCCTTGTGTTGTATATGTAGGTATCATGGATTCCAGGATAGATAGATCTTGTGGAGGTGTCCCTAGCTCTTGAATGAGCCACTAGCTTAGCCATTCTTCCTTTTCACTTCCTTAGCAGCCTGATAAACCTAAACATAGATTGTATTGGCTGACATCCTAATAAACCCAATTGTATATTGGCTTGGATGGGCAGCCTGATAAACCAAATACAAATTGGCTTGGTTGAGCAGCCTGATAAAACCAACTGGTAGCTGGCTTGGCCGTGTCTTGTTGTGTTTTGGCCATGTGTGATCCTTCGCTGGACACCCTGATAAACCCAACTATGAATGTTGGCTTGTTTGAGTAGCCTGATAAACCCAACAGTGAGATGGCTTAGTTGTGTAGCTTGATAAACCCATATGTTGGCTTGGCTGGTCATTAATGTAAATGTTGGCTTGACTGTGTATAGTATGATAAATAACTGGCTTGGTTGAGTATCATGATAAACCCAACAGTGTATTGGTTTGTTTCCTGTAGCGTGATAAACCCAATTGTGTATTGGCTTCACTAGACAGTCTGATAAACCCAGCTATAGGTTGGATTTACTGTGTTTGATATGGTCTAGCTATGTGTGAGCTTGCTGTTAACTAGTTCCTTGTGGAAATCATGCCCAGCTCAGGGGTGGCATTTGTGTTGAGAGATTGATGAACACAACTGGCCTATGGTTGGGTGGAACGTTGCAGTGACATAGCTAGTTGTGGGAAAACTTCATCTTCAAGATATGTATTCTCTCTTGTGTTATTTTTGCAATGTATTTGCTTATGAATATACTGATTATGTTAAATGCTTATGAATGAATTAAACTAGAGTTTATTGTTGATTCAATATCCTTGCATTTTATATCTGCATATGTTTTTGGTTCCAATGCATTTTTCGTAAGTTCGTGGAGGCTGGTAGCCTGGTTACAGATTCAGAATGCATATGACTTAAGAGTTTCTACACCCGAAATACGCCCGCAGAAGGCGGGAGGTGGAAAAGAGAAAAAGTAACGAGGAAGAATGTTGGTTTTCTACACCCTGAAATCCACCTGTAAAAGGCGGAAGGAGGGAAGTGGAAAAGACAAAAAGAACAAGCAGGAATGTTGGTTTTTCGCACCCCAAAATCCACCTGCGGAAGGTGGAAGTCAGAAGTGGAAAAAGAGTCGAAGATTCTAAGGTAAAGTGTATATTTCCGCACTCTGAAGCCTACCTGTGGAAGGAAAAAGGAAGGAGGCAGAAATTGGGAAATCAGAAATATAAATGAGGCCAAGTGTTGGTTTTCTGCTATTTGGAGTCCACTCACAGAATGCGGAAGGTGGAAAGAAGAAAGTGAAAAGTGAACAAGTAAAGGTATTGATTTGTTGGCTTTTCATGATCTAGAATCCACCTGCGGAAGTGCGGAAGGCGGAAGGTGAACAAATGAAGGTGTGTTTGTTAAGTTTTTGATTCCCACAGTCTGCAGTGGAAAGTAGAAAGGAGGAATGTGGAATTTGGAATGTGGTTAAATGATTCTGTCGAATGTTGAGTTTCTAATTCTCAAGTTTTACAGCAGAAGGCAGAAAGGAGGAAGGTGGAAAGTGGTTAATTAATTTTGTTGAATGTTAAGTTTCTGATTCCCAGGTTCCGCAGCGGAAGAAAGAAGGTAGAAAGTGGTTAAGTAATTCCATTGAATGTTGAGTTTCTGATTCCTGAGTTCCGCAATGGAAGGTGGAAAGGATGAAGGATGAAGACAGAAAGTGGTTAAGTAAATCCATCGAATGTTGATTTTTCTCTTCCCCAGTTCTGCAGTAGAAGGCGAAAAGGTTGAAAGCGGTTGAATGACTCTGTCGCATATTATGTTTCCATTTCCCATATTTTGCAGCAGAAGGTGGAAAGGGGAATGCGTAGGGAAAAGTGTGGAAAGGACAGGTTCAGTGTGGAAAAGGTTTTTTGTAATGTCCACATTCAAATAATTGCATAGCAGGGAAATTCCATCAATCCTACTAGTTCCCTAGGTTGGATGGAAACATTGGAAGGTTAATAAGGGAGCTAATAAATTGTGTTTAAACATTAGAAGGAATAAATATTTATTTAATGGATTTAATTAAATAAATGCAAGTAAAAAATGAAATGGATATGTTGAAGGGAGACACATGGAGACTATGGGGCCCACTCAAGCTAGAATTCATATGTTAAATGGCATCCTCCTCTTGCAATTTTGAATCTATGGGAAGTTTAATGTTTTTGGATGGATTATAAGGTTAATATACTTGTCCATTTACTTTATAGGTAGAATTTTGGATGAATTGTAACTTACATGGGGAGAGGAAGAGCCAAATGGGAGTTTCATGGACACTTGGCTAGATTCCCCTTACATTTATGACATCTATGACACCAATGATGGAGATTTTATGAAAGTCTTGACACAATTCAGGTTTGAAGGATGACATATGACATATATGACATTTCATGCCTAAATATAGAATCTTATAGGGCACTCATTGGAGTTGGAGAATGCCAAGATGCTCCTACTCGAATTTGGGAGAAGAGGGAAGGTGAAGAGAGAAGCCACATGGCATAGAATGAGGAACCACACCAATTAGACCTAGATTTGTTTTATGGATGGATTTGGAACCTTATAAGACCATTTATGTTTATAAAATTCATTTATTATCCATGAGAATATATTTTTTATCATTTGTGAAATTTCTTGTTGTGAAGAGAGAGAGCTAGTGGATGACTAGTTCATGCCTTAGCCAATTTCGAGGGTGAAAGATTCCCATCCTAGTTGGTGCTGGGAGAGGAAACTCAGGTATTTAAAGGATATTCAATGGATTCTTAGTTACATGTTCAAGCTACAGCATCTCATGTACACATCAAATTTCATATTGTTCATCCTTTCATCTCAAGTTTTCTCACCATATTTCAGCTCCATGGAGTGAAGCGCACTTGTTGAGCTATTCATCTATTTGAGGGATATTCTCTTGCTAAAGTATTTTGTATTCTTATGTAAATTATATTTTCTTTAATTTCAGAAATATCTCATGTCGAAATGCCAAGAAATATCATGTATTATTACTCAATAATGAAGAAACAGTGCCATTTCCGCACTACCTTGTTGTAAACTCTTGTAATCTTGATGAATTCGAATGGATGTTCAAAATATTGATGATATATGAATTAATGGAATGTAATTAAAGCATATTATTTGTTTCATTTTCATTAACTAATAATTTTTTTCCATTGGGTCGAAATGCATAACCATTGGAGCAAAATACACCTCATTTCCCTAAGGGTCCAAAACTAGTTTTTTATATCTGATTGAAAGGAGTGATAACAGCCATAGGAGGTCGATTGGTTATGCATATTATTATATTATAATGTATTATACACATACCATTCTTCAATTTCATAATTTGAGTGTGATTCTGCACACTTGGGAATCCATTTCTACCACTTACCCGGGGGGGATTTGAGCCCAAAATTGCCAATAAAATCCTCTATCTTGTTCAGAATATAGTACAGAATTTCAGAAGTATTTAAAGGGAAATAATACATCCCTGAACATAATAATTAAGTTATTATATAATTCATACACCTTATATTAATATTTGGAAGCAATTGGGCTGATTTGGAGACCAAGACACTAAAACTAGTCAAGAGCCAAAATTGTGAAAAAATTGGAAAATTGGGCATTTTGGTAAAAATTTAAAAAAGGGTCATTACAAGTGGTATAAAATAATGGTATTGGCACATTATGGTAGTAAAAATTAGTCAAATCAATAAAGCACCACCCTTAAATCCTGAATTTGAAGGTGTTTTTGTTGGAGGAGAAAAAGTAGTAGAAGAAGAGGTACATTTTGTTGAAACTATGACTAGCGAGGGGAAGGGACCCACTGATCATGAAAATATTGAATATATTAAACTCATACAACCTATATTTGATTACATAACCAATAACATGAACCATCATCTTATGAAAGGATTCGAATTGTTGGTTAGCCAATTTGGAAGCAAATTAGGAGTAATGGGGGATAGCAGTAGTTCACACTCAGAAGAAAAGAAGACCATGGGTGAGCATATTTTCTCAAGAACAGGACCCCATAATAGACCCCATGAATTTCAGAGTACACCAAGGCCTATTTACCCTAAATTTCGTCTTCCCAAAGAAAATACTAACATTCAATTTGAAATTGATACAATAACAAAAGAATGGGCTAAATTGGATGAAGAATGTAGGGGGAGTATAACATTTGAGCAGTACTTCACCATGACAAAAAAACTCAAAAAGAAGGAGGACAATAAGTATCTACACCCAAAAAATAATTGAATTGTGCCATAGGTAAAGTTCCACATCCCAATTTTGATAATTCAAGTCAAAGTTCTGCTAACACTTGGGTGCAAAAATTGGATGTGTATTTTCAGCTAAATCCAATGGTGGAAGCAGATGCTTTAAAAATGGCTATTTTGCACTTGGATGGAGATACCAATGAATGGTGGTTCCATGGACTGAAAAACTTGGGTTATTATTGGTTCAAAACATATGGGGAATTTGTTGACAGGTAATTAGAAAGGTTTGAGCAAGAAGATCCAAAATTGTCTTTCAAAGAACTAGCACAATTGAAGTAGGTAGGAACTCCTATTGAGTATATGTTGGAATTCCAAAGATTATCAATTAAGGTGGCTGTGTATCTATGGGGAGAATAGAATTTATATTGAATGAAGGTTTGGTAGATCCCTTAAAAGGTTTGGTCAAATCCCACAAGCCTGCTAACTTAAATGTGTTAGAATAATCAACCCATAGTTAGCTACCTTAGACATTAATTAATCCATTTTTTGTCTTATTTGCCTAGTTTCCATATTCCACCTTATGCAAGTTGTCCTCCACACATCCATAGTGGTCAAACCTGCTAAATTTGAGTCATGGAGTGCTTGGGAAACCTCTTGGAATCAAATCTTCTTTATTCCTGGCCTCCCTAGCGCATGTCTGCTTTTTCTGCTTTATTGCCTCCTTTTTTTGAGTTTTAAGGCAATTGGGAAAGTTTGACTAGGTGAAGTTAACTTGTTTTTTTTCCTCAACATCCTCCACTCTTTTATCCTATGAAAAGCATGTATGAGTTTTCCTTCCACCAGATTTCCTAATTGATTTTTCCAATTTGTGAGCTCCTAGATAGATTTGGAATGTGCTTTATGCACCTATGGGGGATTTGCTTAGATTTAGTAAGCCTGCTTTTGACTAAATTCGAATGGAATATTCATGCATTCGAATCTCTCATGTAATTATTTATTGTGGAAGTCTATGACTTCACAGGGTTGGCTATTGTACACTTATTCAATACATATTAGTGTTCTGCTCCATATTCAGTCTCCTTTTGTGAGTAATTTGCATGTGTAATTGGAAATTGTTGTGAGTGTAATTTTTCTAACACCTGGGTTCAATTTACACATGGTATCAGATCCTTTTTAGATCGATTTCTCTCCTTCCAATTTGTATTGCAGGTTCAACATCATTGACTAGGAGCATTCTGCTGACACGACAATTTCTGAGCTATGGATCAATCTCAGAAGATCATCTTGACTCCATTTAAATTATTTGAATGGAAAGCAGAGATGGAGATACTGTTGAGAGTGAAAGGCCTCTACAGAGTGACTATGGCAATAGAAGTAGAGCCCAATGCAGCTGCAGAGAAGATTAAATGGCACAACAGGAGGGATGAGGCCTATGGTCTCCTGTGTCTGAGTATATCCAGAGACCTCCTTTTCCATCTTGATGGATCGACATCACCGAATGAAGTATGGGAGAATATTGTTGATATTTTTGGAAATACAGATGAGATGAGGGGACATCAAATTGAAAATGAATTGATCTCCCTGAGTCCCAATAGCTTTGAATCCCTGCAACTCTATTTTTCCAAGTTCAAAGCACTTGTTTTGCAGCTAAAACAATGTGGGATCTAAAAGAAGGATGATCAGCTGGTATTGGCCATACTCTCAAAGCTTGGCCCTGACTATTTAGTGTTTGTTTCGACCTTTTATGCCACAAAGTTGGCAGCTTGAGCCTGGAAAATGCTTAGCCTTGCAGATTTCATGGAATCTCTCACACAAGAACAAGATAAATTGGTGATGATGGGCACCATGAAACCATCCAAAGACCAAGATATGGTTTCTAGAGATTCGAGGGTGGATTCAAAAAGCAAGAATAAAGCTAAAAATCCACCTAAGAAAAAGAGAGACAAGAACAAGTCTCCAAAGGAGCCTCAAGGCTCCAAGAAGAACCCCCAGAAGAAGAAGAACAAAGGAGAAATGAGCAAGTGCACATACTACAGTAAGGGAAATCATTCTGAAAGCTCTTAAATGAAGAAGCAAATTGACATGCTGACCCAACTCCTAGAGAATATTGGCATCTCCCTTCCAGACAGCTCAAAGAATAGGGAAGGAGGATCAAATTCAGAAGACAGAGAGAGAGTTCATGCATTGGTTGTTGGCACATCAAGCTCACCTAGTTTCATCATTGATTCTAGAGCTTCAAGACATATGGTTTCGACCAAGGAGGCATTCACCTCACTTGACATGTTGAAATTTCCACCAATAGTACTGGGAGATGACTCTCTCACTGAAATTTTGGGCAAAGGGAGGATTGATCTTGACCATGGTCAGTTCAGCAATGTGTTGTATGTTCCAGGTCTTGCCTCTAACCTCTTATCAGTGTATCAGATGACCCACACAGGGTCTCCAAAGAAGGTCATATTCTCCCCTGATGAAGTTGAGATCACAGAGATCTCAAGTGGTGAATTCATTGCAAAAGGAGTTGCAAATCACACTTCGAAGGTATACATGTTCTCACACTTCCTACCCTACTCAAACCCCTCTTCTCTTCTGATTCATGCTAATGAGGCAAGGAAGATTTGGCATGAAATATTTGGCCACCTAAATTACAAGTATCTTTATGATCTTAGTGAAAAAGAAATGGTCATAGGGTTACCAAAGATTAAGTTTTCCAAAGGAGTCTGTCAAGGTTGCATCCTAGGAAAACACCCCGAGCATAAATTTGAGAGAGCTAGTCATGAGAGAACCTCTGCACCTCTTGAGTTGATCCACAGTGATGTTGCTGGCCCATTTCCTCATATGTCAATGATTCAGGCCAAATATGTATTGAAATTCATAGATGAATTTTCCAGGTATTGCTGGGTTCACTTCCTGAAACACAAGTCTGAAGTTTTTGGCCTCTTCAAAGTCTTTAAGGTTTTGGTTGAAAACCAGTCTGGGAGGAAAATCAAGGTCCTCAGATTTGAAAATGGTGGTGAGTATGTCAATTCTGAATTTATTCAATATTGTGCAGATGTAGGTATTCATATGCAGCATTCTATCCCTTACACACCACAACAGAATGGTGTTGCTGAGAGGAAGAACAGATCACTGAAAGAGATGGCAACCTGCATGATGGAGGCTAAGACTTTGCCACCAAAGTACTGGGACGAAGCTATAAAATGTGCAGCCTATATCTAGAATAGGGTGTCTCATAAACATCTTGAAGTTATGACTCCTTTCGAAGCATGGAGTGGGCACAAGCCATATGTGACCCATTTCAGGATTTTTGGCTCAAGGGCTTGGGCTAGACTTCCAACAGAAAAGAGGAAGGCTTTGCAGCCCCAAAGCAAAGAGTGCCTATTTTTTAGGTACTCTACAGACTCAAGAGGGTACAATCTAATCAATTTGAGCACAAACAAAGCATTCATTGAAATGTGTGTTCAGTTTCAAGAAGAGCCCCTAGCAGTAGTGGAAGTTGGAGAATCCTCTTCACCACTAGAACCTCTGAATGTAAGTGAAGAGATAGTTGAACATGCTGATTCTGATATGTCTGATAATGATGATTTGATTGCATATCCTAACAGTCCTACAAGACCAAAATGGTCAGAAAAGGCCATTCATGCAGCTGGAGAACTAGCTGGAAATCCTAATGATCCTAGGAGGACTAGATCTCAGTTTGAGAGTGCTCTGTGCATGAAAGATCCTATGTTTGTAAAGAAATGATATCTGATGATTGAATCATATCCAAATACATATGAAGATGCATAAAATGATCCAATATGGAAAGCAGCCATGAAGGAAGAGTTAAACTCACTCCAGAAGAGCATCACTTGGGAGCTGGTTGATCTTCCCCCAGGGAGGAAGCTAGTTCAGTGTAAGTGGGTGTACAAAACCAAATTTGCTACTGATGGTTCACTTATGAAGCACAAGGCCATATTGGTAGCCAAGGGATAGTCACATGTTCATGGCATAGACTACAATGAGACCTTTGCACCAGTGGCAAAGATGGACTATCAGGCTAGCCTTAGCCATTGCAGCTTCAAAGCAATGGGAAGTACATCACATGGATGTGAAGTGTGCTTTCCTGAATGGAGATCTCACTGAAGAGATATACATGCAGCAGCCTCAAGGATTTTCTACTAACCCATATCTTGTGTGCAGGCTAAAGAAGTCATTGTATGGGCTTAAGCAAGCCCCCAGGGCTTGGTATGCCAAGATTGATAGCTTTCTGCTATCACTGAATTTTGTTCAATGCAAATCAGATCCAAATGTCTATTTGAAGCTGATTCATGGTTCATTAATGATAATTGTTTTATATTTTGATGACCTTCTCATTACAGGAAGCTCAAAGGATGAGATTGCCTCCTTGAAGGATGCAATGAACCATGCCTTCTCAATGACAGATTTTGGCTTATTGAGCCAATTCTTGGGGCTCGAGATTGCTAAAACCAAAGAAGGAATAAAATTACATCAGTCCAAGTATGCCTTGGATTTTCTGAACAAATTCAAGATGAAGGATTGCAAGCCAAGCAAGACTCCTTTCCTTTCAAGAGTGAAGCTTGAAGAAGCTGATTCTTCACCTATGGTAAACAATACACTGTATAGGCAATTGATTGGATGTTTGTTGTATCTTACACATACTAGTCCTGATATTTCTTATGCAGTAAGTGTGGCTTCAAGATACACGGATCAGCCTCATGAGATCCATTGGAGAGCAGCCAAAAGGATCCTTAACTTTGTTCAGGGAACAAGGACACATGGGATCTTCTATAAAGCTAAATCTGATCTTGATTTGATTGGGTTTACTGACAGTGATTGGGCAGGTGACAACATATATCAAAATTCAACATCAAGATATGTTTTCATGCTTGTAGAAGGGCCAATCAGCTGTTCAAGCAAGAAACAGAGTGCCATTGCACTCTCATCTACAGAAGCAGAGTATAGAGGAGTTGTAAATGCAGCAACTCAATGTTTATGGTTGCAGGGGTTACTTGGAGAGTGTGGATTCGAATAAGAATACTCAACTAATATCTAATATGATAATCAGAGTACCATTTGAATCTGCAATGATCCAGTTCAGAAGCAGAGAACCAAACACATTGAGATCCATATGCACTACATCAGACAGCTTGTGCATGATGGCACCATTCACCTACTCTTCTGTTCATCTTCAGAACAAGTAGCAGATATCTTCACCAAAGTTTTTTGTGAGAATAAATTCAGCAATCTCAAATCACTGCTAGGGATTGCTGATCATGCTGTGAAGCATGAGTGATGACAAGATCTCCAAATTTTGTTTTACAGTCCATGTTTAAGGGAGGATTTTTCCCACTAGGTTTTTGCCTCTTTCCTTGGTTAAATGGACATGCAGTATGTAAAGGGTGACTAAGCCTTATTTCTAGGCCCTATAATTTTCTGATATTTTACTCATAAGTCAGGCTTAAGGGGGGGTGTTAGAATAATCAACCCATAGTTAGCTACCTTAGACATTAATTAATCCAATTTTTGTCTTATTTGCCTAGTTTCCATATTCCACCTTATGCAAGTTGTCCTCCACACATCCATAGTGGTAAAACTTGCTAAATTTGAGTCATGGATCACTTGGGAAACCTCTTGGAATCAAATCTGCTTTATTCCTGGCCTCCCTAGCGCATGTCTGCTTTTTCTTCTTTATTGCCTACTTTTTCTTAATTTTAAGGCAATTGGGAAAGTTTGCCTAGGTGAAGTTAACTTGTTTTTTGTCCTCAACATCCTCCACTCTTTTATCCTATGAAAATCATGTATGATTTTTCCTTCCACCATCTATTAGCTTGCCTAATTGATTTTTCCAATTCGTGAGCACCTAGACAGATTTGGAATGTGCTTTATGCACCTATGGGGGATTTGCTTAGATTTAGTAAGCCTACTTTTGACTAAATTCGAATGGCTTCTTCATGCATTCAAATATCTCATGTAATTATTTATTGTGGTAGCCTATGACTTCATAGGGTTGGATATTGTACACTTATTCAATACAGATTAGTGTTCTGCTCCATATTCAGTCTCCTTTTGTGAGTAATTTGTATGTGTAATTGGCAATTGTTGTGAGTGTAATTGTTCTAACACCTGGGTTCAATTTCCACAAAATGATGCAGTGAGCTTGACTAGAGATCTTCGAAATGTGCTTCCTAGAACAATATTTCCTCCCAAGCCTAACTTCGAATTTGAAAGGAAGCCTTGGAAAAAGGATGCACCTGATAAGAAGTTTTGGCAAAAAGATACATCTGAAAAGAATAAGAAAGAAGGACCAAACAGGGATGAACTTCGAAGGAACATTTTTTGCTTCACATGATTCCAACCATGGGCAACGGGGCATAAATGTGCTAAAGGAAAAGCTCAATACATAGAAGTATTTTTTGATAATGATGAGTATGAAGGGGGTATGGATGAAGAAGGGAATAAGTCAGATCAAGAGGAGGCATATGAGACATCAGCTAAAGAATAAAAACAAGAAGAAAATCATCCTTCACCGGAAAAAGCAAGAATGGCAGTACTTTCAGCAGTTCCTCGCTATCACACTATTCGATGCAAGGGGGTGGTATTGGGACAAAGAGCTTCAGTTTTGCTAGATGGAGGAGGTACACATAATTAAATTGATGCAAATATGGTGGAGAAAATAAATATACCAAGTGAACCATTCTATGGCTTCACAGTTGTCATTCCAGGTCACAACACAATGCAATGCAACACATGGGTTCCAAAGTTGCAAGTCACCATAGGTAACTATACTTTTGTTGATAGTTTTTATGTGGTTGATGATGCTAATAATAATGTAGTATTGGGAGTGTAATGGTTGTATTCTATTGGATATCATTCAGTAAATTATCAAATTCCTAAAATGAAATTCCAAGATTCAACTGGTGTACTAAGGGTTGTGAGAGGGCAGCACACTTACCCAAAACAGATAGTAAATTGCAATAGTATGAGATCTATATTGAGGCATGGTGATATATAATGGGCTGCTGAATGTTATATCACCTCTCCCAAGCCAAAAATTAGAATTTTTAAACACCCAAAGGAGATAGAGACACTTTTGCACAAATATGAAAAAGTTTTCAGAAATCTTCCATGTGGTACACCACCTGATAGGGGGGTTGAGCATAACATTGTCTTGGAGGAGGGTACTTCACCCATTCATATACCACCTTATATACATCCCAATAATTTCATATATGAGATTGAGAAGACCATTCAAGAACTCTTAGATTTGGGACTCATTAGACCAAGCTCTAGCCCTTATGCTTCTTCAATAGTGTTGGTAAAGAAAAAAAATGGAACCTTGAGGATGTGTATAGACTTTAGATATTTGAACAAGAATACCATTAAGAATAGATATCCTATTCCTCGTATTTATGAGCTCATGGATGAGCTATTTGGAGCTAATTAATTTTCCAAAATTGACCTTAGATCTGGTTATCACCAAATTCGGATGAAGGTAGAAGATGTGCAAAAGACTACTTTTCGATGCCATTATGGTTTCTTTGAGTATCTTGTTATGCCATTTGGGTTGACTAATGCTCTAGATAAATTTCAAGCATGTATGAATAGAATATTTTGCAAGCAGCTTAGAAGGTTTGTTTTAGTCTTCTTTGATGATATTCTCACTTACAGTAAAACTTGGGAAGAGCACTTGCAACACCTAGAAATTGTGTTGAAAATTTTGTAAGAACAGTCTTTGTCTGCTAAGATGTCTAAATGTGAATTTGGGATGAAATAAATTATATATATTGGGCACATTATTGGGAAATATGGAGTGAAAGTTCACATGGAAAATATCAGGGGTATCTTAGAATGGCCATCACCAAAAAACATCATAGAATTAAGAGGTTTCATTGGACTATGTACCTACTATAGGAAATTTGTGAAAGGGTTCTCCAAGTTGAATTCTCCACTCACTAATTTAACTAATAAGGATGCTTTCAAGTGGAATGAAGAGGCTGAAAAGGCCTTCCAAAAAATGAAATAGGTAATGAGTAGTTGTCCCATACTTGCATTACTTGATTTTTCTAAGCCTTTTGTTGTTGAATGTGACGCCTCAGGTGGAGGAATAGGGGCTGTCCTAAAGCAAAGCCAAAACCCTATAGAATTTTAGAGAATAAAGTTGCAGCCTCATGAAAATATTTACTCCATATATGACAAAGAGATGTTGGCCATCATGCATGACTTGGCCAAATTCAGACAATACTTGGTGGGTAACAAGTTTGTGGTGAAAACTGACCACAATAGTCTAAGACATTTCCTTACCCAAAAGGATCTAAATGAAAGGAAAAAAAAGTGGGTAAGAAAGATACAAGCTTATGATTTTGATATTGAATATGTTAAAGGAAAGAATAACATTGTAGCAGATGAATTATCTCGAAGACCTTCTTTTTCTCTCGTGGACATTGCCAAAAATTGGAAAGACATGCTACTAGTTGAATATGTCAAAGATAAGTTTTCTTGTGATGTATTAGATGGACTCATGGGAGATGATAACTATATAATTTTGAATGGGCTGACATAATATAAGGGCAGAATTTATTTGGTACGAGATTCAGAGCTTAAGTACAAATTTTTTCAGGAAGCACATGATTCCCCACTAGTAGGCCATCCGACAATATTCAAAACCTATAGGCAACTAAGGCAAAGGTTCTATTTGAAGGGGATGAAGGAATATGTTCAGAAGTATGTGAATGAATTTAAGGTATTTCATAAAAAAAAAATCAGAACTCACACACCCAATTGGTTTATTACAACCATTACCCATTCCGGAGCAAAAATGGGACAACATATCGATGGATTTCATCACTAGTTTGCCCAAATATTTGGGAAAGGATTGCATATATGTGGTAATTTATATATGGAATAAGTTTGCTCAATTATTTTCTATTAAATCCTCCTTTAGTGCTGCACAAGTGGCTGACCTTTTTTTCAAAGAAATCTTCATATTGCATGGGCTCCCCAAAATCATTGTAAGTGATAGAGATGGTAGATTCATGAGTGATTTTTGGCAAGAAATTTTCAAATTGGTGTGCACTCAGTTGAATCCAAGTACAATCTACCAACCCAAACAGATGGAAAAATAGAGAGGGTGAATAAATGGTTGGAAGGGTACCTTCGGAACTATGTGGGAGAACATCAAAAACTTTGGACAAAATGGCTACACTTGGGTGAGTTTTGCTACAACACCGCCTTTCACATGTCAATAGGGATGCCTCCTTTAAGAGAATTATATGGTTATGATGGAATTACATTTTCTGATATGATATTTGGTTATAGTATAGCTCTAAAAGCTAAATATTGGGTGGAAGAAAGCCAAGAAATTTTAAATCTTTTAAAAGACAATTTGTGGGTTGCCCAAAATCAGAAAAAACAATATGCAGACAAACATAGAGAGGAAAGGACCTTTCAGGTTGATGATTTAGTGTATTTTGAGGTTTCAGCCATATAAACAAACATCTCTCAAAAGTAATGGAGAAAAAAAGCTAAATCCAAGATACTATGGGCCCTACAAGGTAATCCGAAAGATTGGAGAAGTAGCATATGAGTTGGAACTTCCGGAAGGGAGTAAAATTCATAATGTATTTCATGTTTCTTGTCTCAAGAAAGATATTGGTCAGAAAAATGTATTTTCAGATACACTCCCTCCTTTGGATGATGAAGGATAGCTCACACTTATTCCAGAAAATGTTTTGAAGACAAGGGAGCGAAGATTGAGGAGCAAAACAATCAAAGAATACTTGGTGCAGTGGAAGGATGACGGAAGGATCTACCAAGTGAAGATGCCACATGGGAAGAGGAGAATATTTTGTAGCATCCAATTATGAAATTGCTTGAGGACAAGAAATATTGGGTGGGGAGGACTATAATGTCCCCATTCAAATAATTGCATAGTAGGGAAATTCCATCAATCCTACTAGTTCCCTAGGTTGGGTGGAAACATTGGAAAGTTAATAAGGGAGATAATATATGGTGTTTAAACATTAGAAGGAATAAATATTTATTTAATGGATTTAATTAAATAAATTCAAGTGAAAAATCAAATGGCTATGGAGAAGGGAGACACATGGAGACTATGGGGCACACTCAAGCTAGAATTCCTATGTTAAATGGCATCCTCCTCTTGCAATTTCGAATCTGTGGGAATCCTAATGTTTTTGAATGGATTATAAGGTTAATATACTTGTCCTTATACTTCATAGGTCAAATTTGGAATGAAGTGTAACTTACATGGGGAGAGGAAGAGCCAAATGGGAGTTTCATGGACACTTGGCTAGATTCCTCTTGCATTTATGACATCTATGACACCAATGATGGAGATTCTATGGCAATTATGACACAAGTCAGGTCTGAAGGATGACATATGACATCTCTGAAATTTCAGTCCTTAATATATCATCTTAGAGGGTGTTCATGGGATTTGGATAAGGCCAAGAGGCTCCTACTTGAATTTGGGAGAAGAGGGAAGGTGAAGAGAGAGGCCACATGGCATAGTATGAGAAACCACACCAATTCAACTTGGATTTCATTTAGGGATGGATTTGGAACCTTAGAATACCATTTATGTTTATAAAATGTAGTTATAATCCATGAGAAGGTCCTTTTGATCATTTGTGAAATTTCTTGTTGTGAAGAGAGAGAGCTAGTGGATGACTAGTTCATGCCTTAGCCAATTTTGAGGGTGAAAGATTCCCATCCTAGTTGGTTCTGGGAGAGGCCACTCAGGTATTTCAAAGAGATTAAATGGATTCTTAGTTACAGGTGCAAGATATACAAGCTCGTATTTTCATGTTCAGTAACTGAAAATTTGTGGCAATTGGGTCAAATTGCATAACCATTGGAGCAAACTACACCTCATTTCCCCAAGGGTCCAAAACTAGTTTTTTATATCTGATTGAAAGAAGTGATAACAGCCATGGGAGATTGATTGGGTATGCATATGAGTCTCTGATAATGTCTTCTACACATCCCTTGCTTCAATTTAATAATTTGAGTGGGTTTCTGCACATTTGGAAATCCATTTCTACCACTTACCCGAGGGGATTTAAGCCCAAAATTGCCAATAAAATCCTCTATCTTGTTCAGAATTTAGTACAGAATTGCAGAAGTGTTTAGAGGGCCATAATACATATATAAACATAATAATTAAGTTATTATATCATTCATACACCTTATCTGAATATTTGGAAGCAATTGGTCTGATTTGGAGACCAAGACACTAAAACTAGTCAAGAGCCAAAATTGTGAAAAAATTGGAAAATTGGGCATTTTAGTAAAAATTTAAAAAATGGTCATTACATTTTTCTGGTCACATAATGGATCTGTGAAAGGAAGAACAACTATTACCTTGGTTTTTGATCCTAATAATTAATTTTAAAGGATGTTACATGACCCATGACTATGTTAAAAGAGATAGTTAAGATAAGTTTAAAATTATTCCGCATATCAGTCAGGTGTATGGCCACTGGGTTCATGGACATCAAGGTATAAGCGCAGGATTAGTAGTGGAATTCTACTCTAAGGTGGGAGGGGAATTGACATTGTGGTATCAAAGGTTGTTTGAGCAGGGTCCCGCAGCTACAGAAGAAGCTGCTAGTTTTGGCGGAAAGATATAGTTTTGGCGGAAAGAAGACAAGGCAGAGCTACGACGCCGTAGCACGTTTCCAGCTAGAGAGCAGAGCCGAAAACCATGAAGTTTGGGATAGAAAAGTCAAGAAGGAAATGGTACCCGAGCGGCCGAGAGAAGAAAGCTCAACCATTGCATTGAAGGCAGCGGTGGAAGACAGGAGGGCTCAGCAACCCTCATAAAGAAGAAGGAGCAACGAGGCTCAAGCATTGAAGGCGAAGGACAGAAAGCAGAGAAGCGGTGCATAGTACCCATGATCAGTGCCGGGAAGCATGGAAGACCACAGAGAGCTGTGGTGTGACGGGAAGCGGCTACCTCAAGGATAGAGAGGACCGACTGTCACTAATTAGGGTATGGGTTTACTGTTGGGACAGGCCCACAGTGTTGTAATGGCGAGACCTTCAAGCCGCCTATAAAAGCTTGCATTTTGTATTGTAAAGGGTTAGCTAATTAGTCAGTTAGCCAGTTGGTTGGCTCGTAGGATGAGTCGTTAGTTGGTCAGTAGAGTATTTTTGAGTAGACTCAGGAGTCAGTCAAACAGACTGTGTTGTAACGATCCACGCACCTAGCTTGTCTGTGAGTCATTTGGGTCTGTATGTAACCAGCCACAGAGAGGAAAGAGAGGGAAGGATCTATTGAAAGAAAGGAAATATAGAGATAGAAATAGACCAGATATCTAGAAGAGATCTCGCGCTGTGTATGCAGTGCAATAGACTGTGCTAACTTCCCTCAAGATAGATAATAGAAGCACAGTTTGGTGGACGTAACTCCCATCCTGGGGGCGAACCACGTTAAATCTGCGTGTTATGTGTTGCATGAATGTGATTGTACTTGCTTATTGTTACTGGTTTCTATGCATATGATGTTAGTTACAGTAAGTGAATGTATGTATTGTTCAGCTCATGATAATGCAAGAAGATAGAGATAAGTTGAAGTATTTTAGTAAGCTGTTAAAGACTCCTTTACGTCTGTTTCTAATGACCATTTAATCACAATATAACTTCCGAAAAGTAGAGTTACGCACAGTGACACAGCAAATGCTAAGAGTGCAAAGTCGTAGTGGTAGGATATTGCAGAGAGGCGATATCGCACTGGCAGAGGAGCTGCGGTGCGCGAGACTGCGAGCTGAGGGCTTAGCGTTGAGGAGAGGTTGGGTGTCTTGCGGTGCGCGGAGAAGCGATACGGTTGGAGATATTGTGAGTAAGTGGAAGTTGTGCGACGCGGGAAGAAACCGTGCGACTTGCGCGTGGATAAGGATCGCACGGAAAGAAGTGCTGCGAGGAGACGGGGATGTGCGATGCGCAAAGATAGCTGGCCTTGAGATCCACAAGAGTAAGAGAAGAAAAGTAGGATGCGCAGAACCTGGTCCAAGGCACTTGAGTCTTGGCCAACCCATTAGATTCACTTCGGGTGAGACTTCAGATCGCTTCGCGGTCTGTTGCCGAAAGGGCCAGTGAGTTTGGGGTGTTGTTGATTAATTATAGTAAACCCGGGTCTGCCCATGCAATCAACAAATGGTTCCGTTGCCGGTTTAAATGACTGGGATTCAATGTTCTGTTGGCATCCTACTAGAGAAGAGTTTCACCAGTGGCTGGATTCAGACTTAAGGGAGTTCGCCAAGAAAGAGAATAGGAGTCCGAGACTAAGCACAGAATCCTGGTTAGAAAAGCATATCGCTTCAGACATACACGCTATATTTTTTGTAACCTATGGAAACGAGCTATTCGACTGGTTATCCAAGTGGACAGATAGGAACACATTCAAGAAGAAAAGACACATTTTCTGGACACCAGAGCTGATTCAGACCGTGCAGAACCTTGACAATCCGATTACGAGAGCAGTGGACTTCTGGTTTACCAGTGTGCTAGAAGGCTACGTTACAGAATTTGCAGTTGACCAGAGAAAGAGCTTTAGCACAGCTGAACGATACTTCTTCAGAGGATATCGCGGTAAGTACCTAAGATCTCTAAACTTGTCCCTTAAGATGCTGCTATATGAAAAAGGAACAATGGATCTAGTCTCAGACGAATAAGTAAAGATAGTAATGTCACAAGAGTTTGAAAGTGATTTTGATGACATTGGACGGACACGTAGTGGAAAGAAGTATAAAGTAGATTTTAGTTCTCCTGTATTTGAAGACAGTTCAGACAGCATTAGACAACAGAGTCCTAGTACCACAGAAGAACCAGAGGGGGGTATCCCTTACCACCCCTATACTCCTCAGAAACAGATAGGGACTCAAAATAACCCCGTAGGTACTCCATCTACTAGTTCACAGTCAGTACCTACTCCCGCTACAGCACCTTCACCTACACCGCTGAGTGGTAGTACCCCAGTCAGTCAGAACCCACCACAGAGAAATAGAATGGGAGACCACATGAAGCTGCCTATTTTTAAAGGTGCAGGAGTAGAAGATCCGGAACAGCATTGGTTCCTATGCGAAGCTATGTGGACCATTAAAACAATCAACGATGATAACCTTAAACTTGTACAGTTGGTTACCACACTCAGAGACAGAGCCTTGACATGGTACATAAAGTATACTACATTACCCAAGACACTTGCCCAGGTCAAGAACGCCATGATTAAAGAATTTAAGAAACCTAAGTCTGAGTCTCAGTGCATTACAGAGCTTAAGGATATTAAGCAGCTACCATCAGAGTCAGTATGGGACTTTGACCAGAAATTCAAAGCTCTTATAGACCAAGTAATTTTTGAGTTTGCGCCACAGCAGCATAAGGAATGGTTTATTGCAGCACTGCTCCCTCATATCAGAATGCCACTAATGCAGCAGAAACTTACTACTCAAGATGAAGCGCTGGAGATGGAAATGAAACTAGAGGCTTCACCTTTAGCAGAAACCAGTACAGGCATGACAACTCTATAGACCCAGTTGGCAAACCTTACATTACAGATACACGAACTAAAAAAGGGGAAAGAGGTTATGCAAGACATATGGTGCATAAAGTGTAGAGCACAGGGCCACGGTAAAGATAACTGTCCAGTCTTTGCAGAATATTTAGCGTCAGGGGCTCCTAACCCCTTACCACGAACACAAGGGCCATGGTGTGAAATATGTAAAACACAAGGACATCCACCTCAGCAATGCCCTTTGCTTCAGAAGTATGTACAGACACCTAAAAACCTATACTGTATCTTTTGTAAGTCCGTCGGGCATGATCCACAAGATTGCCGAGATTATGATCTCCTGTCAGAAAGAACACAGGATGTGTACAGAGTCCAAGCAAACACACAGGGTCCAGCAATAGGACCACAGCCAGATCAGACTTATGGAGGCCATGGAGGAGGATTCAGAGGACGAGGCCGTGGAGGAGGCTTCGCACGAGGAGAAGGCTTTGGCCGAGGAGGAGGTTTTGGCCAAGGTCGCGGACCAGTCACTTGTTATAATTGTGGAATTGTAGGACACTATGCTAGGGACTGTCAAAACACCACTACTACTTGTAACTACTGCAAATCTTATGATCATACCATCGAAGAGTGTCCTATCTTAATAGCTAAGATCAGAGACCCTAAGCCCGCAGCACACCAGAACATCCAGCTTATTGCTGCTGAACCTAAGGAACCAGAACCAGCAGTTAACATTGTCACTCGGAGCGGTGCTTCCACCAGTGGCACATCGCAGGAGACCGGAAAGAACACAAGTCAGGGGTGGGTGCGCAGAGCTCCTACTAAAGTAACAGCACTCGACCTACAGAAGAATAAGGAGACCTTTCATGAAGCTAAGGCTTCCTTTAATGAACCTACACTATCAGGACCACAGGTACCGCCATCTAGGAGCGTACCGCAGCAAGTACCTTGTAGCGATAGCCCTGAGCAGGTACAGCAGGCTACCACATCCGGAAGATGCGACGAGGATGAATCGACAGGAAGCGTACAAGCCTTCCTGCACAGCTGTTTGAAACTCCTAAGAAATGATAAAGCTGTCGGTGAGCTACAGCACATGATAGATCAGTGTCAGCAACCCTCTCTCTCGGGCAGTGCACACCGCGCTGTCCATAATATTACAAGACATGCAAGGATAGGAAGAGAGATGAAATTCACAGCACAGATTGGTGAATTTGAAATGGATGAAGTTGTCTTAGATCTAGGATCGGAGGTGAATGTTCTAACTAAACAGACATGGGAACAGATGGGTAGCCCTCAGTTAGCCCTATCACCTATCCACCTGAGATTAGCTAATCAGCAGCGAGTATCACCATTGGGTCGACTACCGCAGGTGCCAGTTGATATTGATGGAGTTCGTACTTTTGTGGACTTTGAGGTTATAGAAATCATTGGTGACAGTCGACCATATCCAGCACTATTAAGTATTTATTGGGCAATTGGCAGCAAAGCTGTCATTGACCTAAAGAAAAGACAAATGACCTTTGAGGATGCGCAGATCCGGGTCATCGCACCGCTGGACCCTTACCAAGGTCCTAGATATATTGAACCCATCCGAGCAGAGGAAGAGGCACATAACCTCGATAGTCTATACCAGATGAATGCAAACCAGAACGACTATATAAATCCAACCGCAGAAGGGCATATTAGTTGGCGATGCGACAGCTCATGCGCATCGGATTCGGATGTTGGTCTCGAAAACTGGAAGAACAGACTTTATGAAGTCTCATCGCGCAGATGTGCGTTTATAAGTAAGTCACTGCGATGGATTGGCGCCGAGATCGCGGAGACCCCATCGTATCATGGTCTGATGGATATTCAAGATTTTTTTGAACAGTTTGAGCACCAAATTCCTCATGAGCAGAGGATCGCAGCTATGGACCTTGCAGTTCGAGCTACACCTGCAAGATGGTGGTATGCACATAAAGAGAATATCGCATCATGGGATAATATGAAAAGACTGATGGCGATCAGATTTTCTGACAACAGAGAGTATGTTCAGCACAAGTACACAGGAGAAACTGACCCCAGGGTACACATTCAGACATGTGAACAGAACTGGTTGGACATTCCAGAAGATGAATGGGTTCACAGATTCATTCACACATTGGATACAATTCCAAGGAATTGGTATACAGACACCGAGCTGTGCAAAGGAACAACCACATGGTCACTTATGACAAACAACTTCCTACTCACCTTTGCATTTGAGTCAGAACATCCAAGTGTTGCACAGGCCCTAGATATAATCAAGACAAAGATTTTTAAGGATCACACCATCTCAGTACCAGTCCAACCTGAGTGGACTGTCCAGCTAGAAGAGGCGTTGGAATGCTATAATTTTACATCAGAATCAGAGGAGGCGGATGAGGATCCTCGCAATACCAACATTCCTGAATCAGAAGGCACTCGCGGTGTGGAGGGACCACAGTTAGAGATTCCAGCGATCATTGAGCCTATCAAGATTAAAAAGATCAATATTGGCACAGACGCAGAACCTAAGTTTGCCTCTATTGGAGACTACTGGAATGATGAAATAGTTGGCCACATTGCAGATCTGTTACATGACTATCAGGACCTATTTCCCACCAAGTTCACAGAGATGAAGGGAATAGTTGGAGACCTGGGAATCATGAGGATACCATTAAAGGAAGATGCTAGACCAGTTAAGCAGCGCCCATACAGATTGAATCCGCGCTACAAAGAAAAAGTAAAGGACGAACTTGATAAAATGCTAGTAGCAGGCATTATTGAACCGGTAGAGGAAAGCGAATGGGTTAGCCCTATGGTAGTGCAAGAGAAGAAAAAAAAAGGGGACATCAGGATCTGTGTTGACCTGCGGAAACTCAACGATGCATCACTTCATGATCCATTTCCAACACCGTTCACTGATGAAGTATTAGACAACGCGGGAGGACAGGAGGTTTACTCCTTCACCGATGGGTTTTCAGGCTACCATCAGATCAGAATACATCCAGAAGATCGATCCAAGACCACCTTTGCAACAGAATGGGGCTTGTTCCAGTATACAGTAATGCCCTTTGGTCTTAAGAATGCACCAGCTATATTTTCAAGAGTAGTAGTTGCTGTATTTAAAGAATACATTCATAAGTTCTTAGAAGTATATTTTGATGATTGGACTGTATTTGGGCTAATTGATAAGCACGTAGGCGATCTCAGATTGATGTTAGAGAAATGTAGGTAGTAACAGATTTCCCTAAACTTGAAAAAATGTATATTCTGTGCACCATTTGGTATCTTGTTGGGTCACATAGTTTGCAGACAAGGCTTGATGGTAGACCCCGCCAAGATCGCTATCATTGTAAACCTTCCAGCACCCAACTCAGTCAAGCAACTGAGGACAGTACTTGGTCATACCGGGTACTACAGAAAGTTCATCAAGGGCTACACAAAGATTACAGCGCCGATGGAGAAATTGCTCAAGAAGGATGTCAAATTCCTATGGAACGAGGAATGCCAGCAGAGTCTAGACATACTTAAGGAGAAGATGGTTACAGCACCCATCCTAGTATTCCCAGACTGGACTAAGCCTTTCCATGTACATTTGGATGCATCCGGCATCGCATTAGGAGTCGTCTTGACCCATCCAGGAGAAGGAGATCTTGACCATCCTATCGCTTACTCCAGCAGAAAGCTATCCACAACGGAAAAGAACTACACCACAACAGAAAGGGAGGGCTTAGCTATGGTATATGCGCTGCAGAAGTTTAGGCACTATCTATTGGGCGCCTCATTTAAAATGTTTACTGACCATTCCGCATTGAAGTACCTAGTCAATAAACCAGTGTTAGGGGGGAGAATCTGCAGATGGTTACTCCTCTTCCAGGAGTATGATTTTGAAATCATTGTGAAACCAGGAAGACTGAATGCAGGACCGGATCATCTGTCGCGGTTAGACTCAGGAGAAGAGCCCAGTAACCTAGAAGAAAATTTTCCAGATGCGCCATTGTTTTCCATACAGATTGCAGATGAGTACTATGCCGACATTATTCAATTCCTCACCACAGGAGTAGCACCTGATGAGTTTACTAAGCAGCAAAAGAAATAGTTGGTTGTTAAGGCAGCAGACTTCACCCTCATTGCAGGATGCCTATACAAGTTAGGTCCGGATGAAGTCCTACGCAGATGTGTAATGCCGCATGAAAAATACGTTATTATCAAAGAGGCTCATTCAGGAACCGCAGGAGGTCACTTCGCTGGAAAACCGACTGCGCAGAAAATCTTAGAAGTGGGCTTGTGGTGGCCCACATTGCATAAAGACACTAAGGACTTTTGCAGATGCTGCGATATCTGCCAAAGGGTAGGAAAACCCTCGCGACACGATGAAATGCTGCTGCGACCGCAGGTCACGCTGCGCGCATTCGACAAATGGGCTATAGATTTTGTGGGTCCTATCAACCCACCAGGGAAGCGCACTAGTGCGAGATATATTATCACTGGGACAGAGTACCTCACCAGATGGGCAGAGGCCGAAGCAGTAAGAAATTTTGATGCCGCTACAGCTGCACAGTTCCTTTTCGAGAACATCATCAGCAGGTTTGGATGCCCAGTAATTTTGATGAGTGACCAAGGTACACATTTCTTGAACAGTACTATTGAGGCATTAACAGAAGAATTTCAGATCCAGCACCATAAGAGCACTCCCTACCACCCGCAGGCTAATGGTATAGTATAGGCCTTTAATAAGATTTTAGAAAATGCTCTTACCAAGATCTGTAACAACCAGAGGAATGATTGGGACCTCCGAGTTAACGTTGTCTTATGGGCATACAGAACCACGTGCAAGAAACTTATGGGACACACACCTTTCAGCTTGGTATATGGACAAGAGGCTGCTATGCCTATGGAGTATATTCTTCCCAGTTTAAGAATCACTCAGATTACCAGGATGACTGATACAGACACAGTTGAAGCAAGGCTAGCACAGCTGCTTGCCTTAGAAGAAGACAGGTTCATCGCTGGATTCCATCAGAAAGTGCAGAAGGCCTGAGAAAAAGCTTGGCGTGATAGACACATTAAGAATAAGACTTTCCAGACCAGAGACCTGGTGCTCCTCTATGACAACAAATTCATCAAGTTCCTAGGGAAGTTTCAGACGCATTGGCTGGGGCCATACCAGATCCAACGAGTCACAGAAGGAGGTTCCGTTCCGCTCAGCCAGCTAAACGGGGAACTTTTGCCCACATGGATTAACGACAGTAGGCTTAAGCTCTATAGTGACAGCCTCCCCACCCCTCAGCCCTAGCATGAACAGTTCAGGATGGTGCAGATGTCCAGTGTAGTTGAAAGGAGGCATCGTGCCGGGAATGAGTCTACACCCTAAAAAAAAAAAAAGTTTTGACACTGTTTGTTTGCGTAGGTGATGCGGAGTTGCATCGCAGCAGTAAGATGTTTCCCCCTGCCATGTATTCAGTTTGCAACCGACAGTGGGCTAGTCAAGTCACTATCTGACAGGAGCAAATCACAAAATTAGTAGACGTGGTTGAGCAGAAGCTGAAGGAATTCACGGCGACCAGCGAGAAAATTGAAGGAACAGAGGACTCCACGATTGATCAAGCATTGCTTGATTCGGTGAAGCAGCGTGCTGAGGAGATGAAGAATGAAGTCGCAGGACTTCAAAGCAGGTTACAGCGCACTTCGCAGGAGGCGAAGGACAAGTTGCAGCAGGAGAAGTCCATTCCAGGTGGCTCGAGGGCGAGCCACAAGTAAGTGTTAGGGGACTGTTGGAGCAGGGTCCCGCAGCTAGTTTTTGTGGAAAGATATAGTTTTGGCGGAAAGAAGAAAAGGCAGAGCTACGACGCCATAGCACGTTTCCAGCTGGAGAGCAGAGCCGGAAACCATGAATTTTGGGATAGAAAAGTCAAGAAGGCAACGGTACTCAAGCGGCCGAGAGAAGAAAGCTCAACCACTGCATTGAAGGCAACGGCGGAAGACAGGAGGGCTCAGCGACCCTCATAAAGAAGAAGGAGCAATGAGGCTCAAGCATTGAAGGCGAAGGACAGAAAGCAGAGAAACGATGCATAGTACCCATGATCAGTGGCGGGAAGCATGGAAGACCACAGAGAGCTGTGGTGTGACGGGAAGCGGCTACCTCAAGGACAGAGAGGACCGACTGTCACTAATTAGGGTATGGGTTTACTGTTGGGACAGGCCCACAGTGTTGTAATGGCGAGACCTTCGGGCCGCCTATAAAAGCTTGCATTTTGTATTGTAAAGGGTTAGCTAATTAGTTAGTTAGCCAGTTGGTTGGCTCGTAGGATGAGTCGTTAGTTGGTCAGTAGAGTATTTTTGAGTAGACTCAGGAGTTAGTCAGACAGACTATGTTGTAACGATCCAGGCACCTAGCTTTTCTTTGAGTCATTTGAGTCTGTATGTAACCAGCCACAGAGAGGAAAGAGAGGGAAGGATCTATTGAAAGAAAGGAAATATAGAGATAGAAATAGACCAGAGATATAGAAGAGATCTCGCGTTGTGTATGCAGTGCAACAGACTGTGCTAACTTCCCTCAAGATAGATAATAGAAGCACAGTTTGGTGGACGTAACTCCCATCCTGGGGGCGAACCACGTTAAATTTGCGTGTTATGTGTTGCATGAATGTGATTGTACTTGCTTATTGTTACTGGTTGCTATGCATATGATGTTAGTTACAGTAAGTGAATGTATGTATTGTTCAGCTCATGATAATGCAAGAAGATAGAGATAAGTTGAAGTAGTTTAGTAAGCTGTTAAAGACTCCTTTATGTCTATTTCTAACGACCATTTAATCACAATATAACTTCCGGAAAGTAGAGTTACGCACAGTGACACAGTCAACGCTAAGAGCACAAAGTCGTAGTGGTAGGATATCGCAGAGAGGCGATATCGCATCGGCAGAGGAGCTGCGGTGCGCGAGACTGCGAGCTGAGGGCTTAGCGTTGAGGAGAGGTTGGGTGTCTTGCGGTGTGCGGAGAAGCGATACGGTTGGAGATATTGTGAGTAAGTGGAAGTTGTGCGACGCGGGAAGAAACCGTGCGACTTGTGCGTGGATAAGGATTGCATGGAAAGAAGTGCTGCGAGGAGACGGGGATGTGCGATGCGCAAAGATAGCTGGCCTTGAGATCCACAAGAGTAAGAGAAGAAAAGTAGGATGTGCAGAACCTGGTCCAAGACACTTGAGTCTTGGCCAACCCATTAGATTCACTTCGGGTGAGACTTCAGATCGCTTCGCGGTCTGTTATCGAAAGGGCCAGTGAGTTTGGGGTGTTGTTGATTAATTATAGTAAACCCGGGTCTGCCCATGCAATCAACAGAGGTATTGGTTAACATATTGGGCCTAGATGGGACAAGAGAATAGTTTCAGAGCTATTGGTTGCAACATCGCAACTTAAAATGGTATTTAAATTCCTAAATTGTTATGTGGCTAATAGTATGTTTATTAACACATTTTGCAGAGTCATAGTGCAGCTGGAAAAGTTGGTTTTGGCTCGGCCATGAGAATCAAAAACATGAATGATGCATAGGATCCCTATGAGCTTGAGGCATATTCTATGGGGAAAATATTCGAGTTGGAAATGCTGAAATAGAATCCAATGGAAGAAGATATCAAGAGACTCTGCCAGATATTGTAGCCACCAGGAGAAGCCTAAGGTTGGGTTTGCAAAGTTACAAAGAAGACAATGAGAGAATGATTAAAGCTCTGGAATATTAGAATCAGTTGAACACATCCATGCTACAGAGTTTGACATACATCCAAAGGAAAATAAAATCTGGGCATCGGGCCGTAAATTTGGAAGGAAGTAGGAGCAGTTCTAGAAGAAGAAAAAGGTATTCTAGTGAATCATCTGACTCTGAAGGATCCACTGGGGGTTCACAGGAATACGAGGAAGAGGCGTTACCAAAATGGTTCACATGGGGAATTCAAGAAGGAAAATCCTCCTACGTTTGATGGTGAGGTGAAATCTAGTCAAGAAGCTGAAGCTTAGCTACTTGCGATGAAAAAGTATTTCCAAGTCCAAGACTACTCTAGACATATGAAGGAAAGGGTATCCATATTCAATCTAAATGGTGGGAGCGACTCGGGAAAGTGAAAAATATTAAAGAAAGAAAGATTGTGTGAAAATAGTTCAAAAAGTATTTCAAGCAGAAGTACCTCTCTGATAGGTACTATGATGATAAGATAAAAGAATTCCATGAGCTGAAATTGGGACAACTGACCATGGAATAATATGCAAACAAATTCTTGGAGTTGCTGTGGTATGTCAGGTACGTGATGGATGATAAAGTGAAAATTCATCATTTTCTGAGTGGGATACCTCGGTCCTATAAAGACAGGATTGAGTTTGATGAACCTAAAAATATAGAAGAAGCATAAAGGAAGGACAAGTATTGCTATGATCGAAACAAAGAAAAACCTAATTCCCATAAGGCATGGAAGGACAAGAAGAATGAGAAGTTTGACCAAAGGAAGAAAGGTTTCAAACCTTCTCACTTCTGAAATCAACAAAGGCAGCCATCACAAGCTGTGACTAAGCCAACCAGAGTGTTGGGAGACAAGCCAAGAGATCCAAAGGATCTAAGAGAACCACTCCAATGTTGGGGATGTGGAGGAAACCATATGTGTAGGAACTGTCCGCATGAGAATGGGTATGTAAGGAAAGCTCACAACATCCAAGGAGCTGAAACTATGGGTCAAGTGGCAAGGACCATTTATAGAATCTATGCAACACTAGAGGACCGCCAGGAAGATCATCGGTCAACTGTGGTTGAAGTTGAAGGTAAGATTGCTAAGAAATATGTTTATGTTTTGATTGAACCTGGATCTACTCACATCTATATTACTCCTAGAATTGTTGAGATTTGTGCTTTTAAGAAATTAAATCATAGAAAATCATGGTTAGTTCAAGTTTCAACTAGCCATTGGAACCAAGAGAAAAGTTAGTGAAGTGGTATAAAGATGTCCATTAGTCATGGATGGGTTAGTCACTTATGCAGATCTGAATGTTCTACCACTTGGTTCCTATGATATTCTCATTGGAATGGAGTGGTTAGAATTGCACAGAGTTAAGCTTGTCTATTATAACAAGACATTTGAATGCATGGATGAAGAAGGAAACCCAAGGGTTGTAAGAGGTATTGCAAAGGTGATTTCTATTAGGCATATTTCAGCAATGCAGCTGAAGAAGTCCTATAGGAAATGTTGTAAATTGTATGCAGTACATGTTTTGGAGGCATCAAAGAATGAAACTCCTAGGTTGGAGGACTTTCATGTATTGCAAGAATTCAGGGATATTTTTCCTGATGAGATTCTAGGACTTCCTCCAAAGAGAGCCATTGATTTTACAATTGACCTTGTGCCTAGAGCATCACCAGGGTCCAAGACACCCTACAAGATGAGCACAACAAAATTGCTAGAGCTAAAGATGCAGTTGCAAGAGTTGTTGGAAAAGAAGTATATCAGGCCAAGTGTGTCCCCCTAGGGAGCACCAGTTCTGTTTGTGAAGAAGAAATATGGTACACTCAGGTTATGTATTGATTACAGACAGTTGAAGAAAGTCACTATGAATAATAAATATCCTTTACCTTGAATTGATGACCTTTTTGATCAATTGAGAGGAGCAAAGGTATTTTCCAAGATTGACTTGGGGTATGGATACCATCAGGTAAGAATCAAATATGAAGATATTCATAAGACAACCTTCAGAACAAGGTATTGACACTATGAGTTTGTAGTGGTACCATTTGGTCTCACAAATACACATTATTATTTAGTCTAAGAATGGAGAAGAGCATTAAGAACATCTGAGAATGGTATTGAAATTGCTAAGCGAGCATAAGCTGTATGCAAAGTTGACCAAATGTGACTTTTATAAAAATAAAATTCATTATCTCAGAGGAGGGAGTATCTTTCGACCTTGAAAAGATTAAGGCCATTCTGAATTGGCCAACCCCAAGAAATGTGACAGATGTGAGGTCTTTTATGTGATTTGTAGGATACTACAGGAGGTTCATTGAAGGATTCTCTGAGATTGCACATTCAATCACTTCTTTGCAAAAGAAGGGGATAAATTTTGAATGGACACCAAGATGTGAAGAAATCTTCCGGTAGTTGAAGAATCTTCTTACAAGTGCACCAATTCTGAAAATTGTAGACCCGGAAAAAGACTTTGTGTGTGTATTGATGCATGCAATCAAGGACTTGGAGGAGTTCTTATGCAAGACAACCACATGGTATGTTATGAGTCCAAAAAGTTCAAGGATCATGAGAGACACTATGCTACTCATGATCTAGAACTTGCAGCCATAGTACATGCTCTCAAGATGTGGAGGAATTACTTAATGAAAAGGAAATTTGAGCTAAGGACAAACCATTGTGGTCTGAAATACTTGTTTGAGCATCCAACTCTAAATACTAGGAAAGCTAGATGGATGGAGTTTTTGTGTGAATTTGATTTTGAAATCAAACACATAAAAGGAAAAGAAAATAAAGTGGTTGATGCACTCAATAGGAAGGTGCATGAAATGCATGTGGCAACTCTTAGTACTTGCTAACCAGATTTGAGACATCATATTATTAATCATACTGTTGAGGATGAAATGCATGTGCAGATAAAGGACAAGTTGCAACAACAAATCCTTGAAAGGAAGTATGAGGGATATAAATTGGAAGAAGATGAACTTATTACTTATAATAACATAATTTATATTCCAAATGTAGCATACTGAGGAGAATTGTTATGGATGAGATCAATCAAGATCCATATTCTGGTCACCTAGGATATCATAAGACAATTGCTACAACCAAAAAGTATTTTTGTCTAGGAATGAAAAAGGACATTTCTGAGTATATTTCTAAGTGCATGAAA
This sequence comes from Pseudotsuga menziesii, assembly GCA_001517045.1. Lineage (NCBI taxonomy): Eukaryota > Viridiplantae > Streptophyta > Pinopsida > Pinales > Pinaceae > Pseudotsuga > Pseudotsuga menziesii. The sequence goes on from LPNX010939663.1 coordinate 224,844, forward strand.
TGTCAGCAAGTGAATGTTGAGCATCAACACCCAGTAGGGTTATTGTAGCCTTTGCCAGTCTTGGAATGGAAATGGGAAGTTATTTCCATGGATTTTATTACAGGATTGCCAATGACTATGAGACAACATGATTCCATCATGGTTGTGGTGGACAAGTTGACAAAGACATCACATTTTATACCGGTTAAGTCCATGTATAAGGCTGATTCCATTGCAAAAATATATATAAAGGATATTTTCAGATTGCATGGATTGCTTAAGGCAATAATTTCTAACAAGGATACCAAGTTCACTTCCAATTTTTGGAAAAGTATGTTTGCAGATTTGGGTACAAAGCTAAAATTTAGCACCGCCTACGATCCTCAGACTGATGGAAAGACAGAGAGAGTGAATCAGGTGCCTGAAGACATGCTTCGCATGTATGTAATGGACAAACCATCCAACTGGGAGGATTATTTACACTTGGTATATTTTTCCTATAATAATTGACAACAAACATATTTGGGGATGAGTCCATATGAAGCTTTGTATGGAAGAAGGTGTAGGACACCTATGACTTAGGATAATCCAGTAAACATGATTGCTCTTGGTCTAGAACTGCTCAAGGAAATGGAGTAGGAGGTTACAAAGATTAGGCAGAACCTGAAAGAAACCCAAGATAGACATAAAATCTATGTAGACAAGCATAGAGTGCATAGAGAGTTCAGTATTGGGGATCATGTTTACCTTAGAGTGAGGCCAAGGAAGAGTTCCTTAAATTTTGGAAGTTGTGCCAAGATGTCACCTAGACATTGTGGGCCTTTTGAAGTGCTTGAAAGAATAGGGTTAGTTGCATATAGACTTGCATTTCATACTAGCACTAGAGCTCGTAATTTTTTCATGTTTCATTGCTTAAGAAATATGTACATGATTCTAACCATGCAATAAATTGGGATGTGATTCAGGTGGAACCCGAGGGAAAGTTCCAAACTGAGCCATTGCGCATCCTCAAAAACAAGGTCACAGTGCTCTGGAATCAAGACGTTGGACAGGTAAAGGTGCAGTGGAAGCACTATGGTCCGATTGAGGCTACGTGGGAGATGGAGGATGCCATGTGATTGGCACATCCATTTTGTTCAATTTTGAAGAGCACCAAGGACAGTGCTAATGTAAGGGGGAGGGAAATGTAATACCCTAGTTTTGACCCCATGGTATTAAAATTGTACATGATGTATATATTGTATTAAATCATGGCAATGAGCTCAAGGCCAAGGCCCTGCCATTGATTTGGTGTTGTTTGGATCGATGATCAACGTTGATGCCAATGGTTATGGTCCTAAGTTCGGCACACTATATTTTTGAGATATCATGTAAATATGCAATTTAATAAACTACCACAACTAGCTATGCACTACAACGTAAGAGATGGGGGCACGATTTCACAAGGAATAGGGAGGGGAGTTGTCCAAAACTTCCAAGCCAATAGGGTGAGACCAGATGTCAATGAGGAAACCCATTAACCATATGCTACCTTTTTTTCCTCTATACTCAATCATTCAATTCTTACAGAAGTTGGTTGAGGAGCTTAATGCATTGGGAAGAGCAAGGCATGGCAGTCGGTTTCATGACTAAGCCAGCCTGCAATCTAAGCAAGTCTGCAATCTGGGGAAGTGACATTCTTGCTTCTGAAGCAAGTAAGAATGTGGATGCATGCTCATTCTGTCTTTCCCTCAGTCACGAGAAATATTTTTTGTTGTTCTTGTTTGGGGGTTGTTCATTCATCCTTATCCAATAGTTGCGGTTGGTCTTCATTGTGGATGATTCACGATTATGTGATTGACTATCCTAAGTCACAGAAGGATTTGTTTTAGAGTGTTTCTCCTGTGTACAACTGCAACCTTGTTTCTCCTATGTTATAGAGTGGTATGCAAATCTGTTTGTCTGTGTTACAGAGTGGAGCCCTATGTTGGTGTGTCTCCTTGTGGTTTGTTGTTATGTGTGCCCTGATTTGGGTATGAAATGTATGCAATACTTAGGAGTGGAAGAGAAACCAAATAGGCTTGATAAAACTAGTGCAGAGAGGAACTCACAAAAATATAAGAGTGGCTGGTGAATCTTCTATGCACACCCTAAAGAGCACTGGAAGGGAAGGTATATCCCGAGGGACTGTGGAGCAGATAAGGGGATACTTCCTTGTGTTGGGTGTGTAGGTATTGTGGATGATAGGCCAGATAGACCTTGTGGAGGTGTCCCTAGCTCTTGAATGATCCACTATCTTAGCCATTCTTCCTTTCCACTTCCTTGGCAACCCGATAAACCCAGACATAGATTGGATTGGCTGACAGCCTGATAAAACCAATTGTATATCGGTGTGGCTAGGCAACCTGATAAACCCAATTGGAAATTGGCTTGGCTAAGTAGCTTGATAAACCCAACTAGTAGTTGGCTTGGCTATGTCTTATTGTGTTTTGGCCATGTGTGATCCTTGGTTGGACATCCTTATAAACCCAACTGTGAATGCTAGCTTCGTTGAGTAGCTTGATAAACCCAATAGTGAGATGGCTTGGCTATGTAGCCTGATAAAGCCATCTGTTGGCTTGGCTAGTCCTTAATGTAAATGTTGTCTTGACTGTGTATAGTCTGATAAACCAAACTATTAGCTATCTTGGTTCAGTAGCTTGATAAAACCAACAATGTATTGGCTTGTTTCCTGCTGCCAGATAAACCTAATTGTGTATTGGCTTGGCTGGAGAGTCTAATAAACCCAACTGTAGGTTGGCTTGACTATGTTTGGTATGGTCTGGCTATGTGTGAGCCTTCTATTCTCTAGTTCCTTGTGGAAATCATGCCCAGCTCGGGGTTGGCATTTTTGTTGAGAGATTGATGAATACAATTGGCCTATGGTTGGGTGGAACGTTGCAGCGACATAGCTAGTTGTGGGACAACTTCATCTTCAAGATCAATATTCTCGGTTGTGTTATTTCTGCAATGTATTTTCTGTTGAATATACTGATTATGTTGAATGCTTGTGAATGAATTAAAGTAGAGTTTAATGTTGATTGAATGTCCCTGCATTTTATATCTACACATGTTTTTGGTTCCAATGCATTTTCCTAAGTTCATGGAGGCTAGTATGCTGGTTACAGAGTCAGAATCCATCTGATTTAAGTGTTTTCATACCCCGAAATCCTCCTATGGAAGGGAAAATAAGGAAGGTGGGAGGTGGAAAAGTGAAAAAGTAACAAGGTAAAATGTTGGTTTTTCGCACCCCAAAATCTTCCTGCGAAAGGTGAAAGGTGGGAGGTGGAAAAGAGAAAAAGAACAAGGAAGAATGTTGGTTTTTTGCACCCTGGAATCTTCCTGCGGAAGTAAGAAGTGGAAAAAGAGTCGAAGATTCTAAGGTAAAGTGTATATTTCCGCACCCCGGAGCCCGCCTGTGGAAGTCGGGAGGTGGGAGGTGGAAAATGGGAAATTAGAAATAGAAATGAGGCCAAGTGTTGGTTTTCCACGATTCAGAGTTCACCCACAAAATGTGGAATTTGAAAAGTGGAAAGAGGAATGTGAACAAGTAAAGGTATCAATTTCTTGGTTTTCTGTGATCTGAAATCCGCCCGCGGAAGTGCAAAAATATGGAAGGCGGAAGGTGAACAAATGAAGGTGTTTTTTGTTAAGTTTTGGATTCCTGTAGTTCACATCAGAAGGATAAAAGGCGGAATGCAGAAGGTAGAATGTGGTTAAATTATTCTGTCGAATATTGAGTTTCTGATTCTTGAGTTCTGCAAGAGAAGTCGGAAAGGTGAAAGGAGGAAGGCACAAAGTGGTTAAGTAATTCCATCAAATCTTGAGTTTTCGGTTCCTGAGTTCTGTTGCAAAAGGTGGAGAGGAGGAAGGAGGAAGGAGGAAAGTGGTTAAGTGATTCCATCGAATGTTTAGTTTTTTATTCCCAAGTTCCATAGTGGAAGGCAGAAAGTGGTTAAGTAATTCCATTGAATGTTGAGTTTCTGATTCTTGAGTTCTGCAGCGAAAGGTGGAAGGGAGAAAGTGGTTGAATGACTCTGTCACACATTATGTTTCTGGTTCCACGATTCCACAATAGAAGGAAGAAAGGGGAATGAGGAGGGAGGAATGCGGAAAGGACAGATTCAGTGCGGAAAAGGTTTTTATGGTCACAGAATGGATCTATCAAGGGAAGAACGACTATTACAATGGTTTTTAAGCATAAGAATGAATGTTAAAGGATGTTACATGACCCATGACTATGTTAAAATAGATAGTAAAGATACGCTTTAAATTATTCCACATATCGGTCGGGTGTATGGGCACCAGGTTCATGGACATCAAGGTAAAAGAGCAGGATTAGCAGTCACATTATCCTTCAAGGAGATAGAGGACATGATAGAATTGATTGGATAGAATCACATCATGCTATTTTTGACTACCATAATAAAAGTACGATGTTCCTAGGTGAGGATGGTAAAATTATTTATGTTAAAGGAATTCCAAGGCCGATATCGGTAAGACAAATATTAGCCATATAGATGAAGAAGTGTCTCAAGAAGGGATGCCAATTGTATGCGATCCATGTGGAAGAAGTATCAACTGATATGGAGCCATGCATTGAATAAATTTTGGTGTTACAAGAATTTGAGGATGTGTTCCAAGATGTACCCGGGTTACGACCAAAGAAGGACATTGATTTTACAATCAATTTGGTACCAAGAACAATGTCAGTATCTATATCTCCTTACATAATGAGTACTCCACAACTGAGATAATTGCAATTACAACTAGAAGAGTTGTTAAATAAGGGTTATATATGCCCTAGTGTTTCATCATGGGGAGCACTTGCTCCGTTTGTACAAAAGAAAGATGGCACACCGAGGTTGCATGTGGATTACAGGAAACTAAACAAGGCCTCTCTTAAGAACCTGTATTCATTGCTAAGGATTGATGATTTGTTTGATCAGGTGTGTGGAGCTATAATTTTCTCAAAGATTGACATAAGGACATGTTACAATCAGCTACGCATCAAGGATGAAGATATTAGTAAGACCGCGTTAAGGACTAGGTATGGGAAATATGAATATATAGTAGTACCTTTTGGATTGATGAATGCACCATATACATTCACATGTTTGATTAATCGTACATTCAAAGAATTTTTGTATGAATTCATTATAGTATTTTTGGATGATATATTGATTTATTCCAAGATAGAAGAAGAACCTGAAGAACATCTCAGAATTACTTTGCAGATCCCAAGGGAAAATCAACATTATGCCAATATTAGTGAACGTTCATTCTATCAAAATAAATTTGTATTTGGGTGACATCATCTATGAGGAGGGTGTAGTAGTGGACCCTGCTAAAATAAAGGCTATACAAGAATGGTCAAATCCTAGAAATGGGTCAGATATTAGATCATTTATGGGATTGACAGGTTATTACCAAAGGTTCATAGAATCTTTCTCTTAAATTTCAAATACGATTAAATCCTTATAGAATAAGGATGTGAAATTCATTTGGAACTAGAAGTGTGAAGAAAGCTCCAGACTCTTGAAAGAGTTTCTCACATGTGCTCCAATATTAAAAATTCTGGATCCAGACAAAGAATATGTGTTATGTATAGATGCCTCACTCGAAGGAATCAGTGGATTTCTAATGTAATATGGGCATGTGATTTTATACAAATCATGGGAACTAAAGGAACATGAAAATAACTATGATACTCGTGACTTGCACTGTATTGTGTTGTGACCGGGAATGACAACTGTGAAGCCATCGAATGGTTCAATAGGTATCTTCCTTTTCTCCACCATATCTGCATTAATGAAGTTATGTGTGGCTCCTCTATCTACCAAAAATTAATCTCTTTGTACTAGTACCACACCCTTGCAACAAATAGTGTGATAACGAGGCACTGCTGAAACCACTGCCATTCTTGCTTTGTCCGGTGAAGGCTGATTTTATTCTTGTATTTCTTATTCAAATTATGTCTCATATGCCTCCTATTTATCTGAATTATGTCCTTCTTCATCCATACCCCATTCATAATCATCATTATTAGAAAATACTTCTATGTATTGAGCTTTTCCCTTGGTACATTTATGCCCGAGTGTCCATGGTTGAAAGCATGTGAAGCACAATTTTTTTCTTCGAAGTTCATCCCTGTTTAGTCCTTCTTTCTTATTCTTTTTAGATGAATCTCTTTTCCAAATATTCTTATCAGGTGCATATTTTTTCCAAGGTTTATTTTCAAATCCGGAGTTAGGCATGGGAGGAAATCTTAATCTAGGAAGCACATTTTGGAGATCTCTAGTCAAGTTCATTGCATCTTTTAATGTAGTGGGATTGTGGGATTTGACCAAACCTTTTAAGGGTTCAGAAAAACCTTCAGTGAAAAGAAATAATAACCTTCCCATCGACACATCAAACACCTTGACTGATAATTTTTGAAATTCTATCATATAATCAATAGGGGTCCCGACTTGCTTTAATTGGGCTAGTTCTTTGAAAGACAATTTTGCATCTTTTTGCTCAAATATATCTAGTACCCTGTCAATAAATTATCCATATGTTTTAACTTGATCATGACCCAAATTGTTTAGGCCATGGAACCACCATTCATTGGCATCTCCTTCCAAGTGCAAGATGGCCATTTTTGAGGCATCTTCTTCCACCATTGGATTCTGCTAAAAATACACATCTAATTTTTGCACCCAAGTGCTAGAAAAACTTTGAGAGGAACCATCAAAAGTAGGGAGTGGCACTTTACCAATGGCACAATTTAATTATTTGTTTTGGTATAGAGACCTATTATCTTCCTTCTTTTTGAGATTTTTTGTAGTAATGAAGTACTGATCAAATGGTAAACTTTTCTTACAATCTTCATCCAATTTATCCCATTCTTTTGCCATTGTAGCAAGCTCAAGTTGAATGTTAGGTTATTATTTGGGTATAATAAATTTAGGTTCAGTAGGCCTTGGTGTGCTCTGAAATTCATGGGGTCTATTATGGGGTCTTTTTCTTGAGAAAATATGCTCACCCATTGTCTTCTTTTCTTCTGATTGTGAACTACTGCTACCTCCTATTACTCCTTTGCTTCCAAATTAGCTAGCCAACAATTCGAATCCTTTCATAAGCTGTTGGGTAATATTATTGGTTATGTCATAAAATATATATTTCATTAGTTTAATATATTCCTCCTTATCATGATCAGTGTGTCCCTTCCCCTCGTTAGTCATAGTTTCAACAGAATGTACCTCTTCTTCTTCTATTTCAACAAAAACACCTTCAACTTCAGGTTCTAAGGGTGGTGGATTATTTATTTCAACCCTAATTAATACCATAAGGTTCCAAGACATGCTATTATACCACTTGTAATGTCCCTTTTTCAAAATTTTATTAAAATGATCAATTTTTCACTTTTTCTCCTATTTCGACCTTTTACTAGTTTTGATGTCCAAGTCTCCAAATTGACTCAAATGATACAAAATATTCTGAGAAGGTGTATGAATGATATTAATACTTGAATAATATGTTCAGGGATGATTTATGACCCTCCAATTACTTCTTAAAACTTGTTTAATATTATGGTCAATGTATGAGTCTTTACTAGCAAATTGGGGTTCCAATTCCCCCTGGGAAAATGCTGGAAATGGATTCTCAAATGCTCCCAAACTGACTCAAATTTATGAAAAAAGGAATAGGATTTTTAAGGTAAATTTTTAAGGTCTCATATGCATAATTATTCATTTTATACAGGCTGTTATGACTCTCTCCCAAACAGCTACAAAATCACTAAGTCGACCCTTGGGGAAATGGCACCAAATCTTCTCCAAATGCAATTAAATTGAGTAAAATGACCTAAAATTATTAAGTGCTGAACATTAAAACTGTAATAATAATAAATTAATTTCCATTCATCATAAATATATCAGAGATACATTCTTCCATTCGAAATAATCAGCATTACCACGGCATACATTAATATAGTGGGGAAATGGTCATTGTTTGCTCATTAATAGTCACTTTTACATACAACCCTTTGATATTTAGACCTGATACTTTATGAAAATTAATAAAATATCATATTAAACTTATTACAATCAACAATTTATTAGGATAATCTCTCCCAAATATTACAATAGCTCACCCAAAGCACAATCCCTCCATGAGCAAGAATATGCAATAAAACTATGGAAATGGTTGAGAGAAAGTGTTGCACTAGAAGGAACCACGAGCTTCCCTATAGCTTACACCTGAAAATAAAAACTCCATTAAATCTCCATGAAATACCTGAGTGGCCTCTCCAAACACCAACTTGGATGGGAATCTTTCACCCTCGAAATTGGCTAAGGCAAGAAACTAGTCATCCACTAGCTCTCTCAATTCACAAATGCAAATTTCTTAAATGATAAAAATATATTCTCTTGGTTTATCCCTGTACTTTATAAGAATCCTTTTTCTTATAATGTTACCAATCCATCCACAAAACCAAGCCAATTCGAATTAGGGTGTGTGCTCAATATTTTCCATGTGTCCCTTTCCTAGCCTTCCATCTTCCCCTAATTCGAGTAGGAACCCATTGAGCTTCCCCAACTCAGATGAGCACCCTCTTGGATTCTATATTTTGACCTGACATGTAATAATTGTCATATTTCAGCCTTCAGGTCTGGAATATGTCATAAATGTCATAACATCTTCATTATTGGTGTCATAGATGTCATAGATGTTAGGGAATCTAGCCCAAGTGTCCAAGAAGCTCCCATTTGACTCTTCCTCTCCCATGTAAGTTACATTTCCTTCAAAATTAGAAATATGAGGCATATGGACAAGTGTATTAGCCTTCTAACTCATCCAAGAACATTAGGCTTCCCATGGATTCGAAATTGCAAGAGGAGGATGCCATGTGGCACAAAAATTCTAGCTTGTGTGGTCCCCATAATCTCCATGTGTCTCAATGCTCCATTGCCACTTCAATTTTATATTCTATTTATTTAATAACCTCCATTATTAAATAGTTATTCCATTCTAATGTATGAAATCATTTATTATCTCCCTTATTAAAATTCCAAATGGATCCATCCAACCTAGGGAACAAATAGGATTGATGGAATTGTCCTAGTATGAAATTATTTGAATGGGGACATTACATCTCCGGTAGCAGTGAAAATATGTTAGAACTTAGTAATTTATATGGGTTGTATCAGAAAAACCCTAAGGTAAACTTTTCAAACCATTTGAGGATGGTAACCGACCTTTTCCCAACCAGAGAGGAATCTCTCAATATAAATGAAGTTTAGAAGGCCAGATCTTAAGTAAAGGTAAATTTTTTGATAAATCTTTTGGATGAGTTAATGGGATAAACCATTTGTCATACGGTCACAAAAGTGATTAGTAGATAAAAGTACTCAGACTAAAGATAGAGTGAAATGTCACAAGGGAAAGATATGTTGGTTTATCCCACAATACTGAGAGGGGGGGTGAATCAGTACTGTCGGTTCTTACTTTAAAATACACAAAATAAACAATCAAGACACAGATTTTATCGTGGAAACCTCAAAAGAGAAAACCACCCACACAAACTCATTAATAAGATGAATTTACAAAATTGTTTATCTACTGCAACAGAAAGGATGTAGATACACCCTAGATTTTTCCTCCAACTACAGACTAGGTTGATACAACACCCTTATGGTTTTCTGCATGTTTCAACAGACAAGGATTCTATGAAACCCTATTCTCTAGCTACGACTAGAAGGAGGCTTCAACCCCCTGTAGACCTGTGGCCTGCCCTAGCACCACCTTGCCACCCTAGACTGATGTTCTCAGTATTTTAAAATAGATGAAAAAATATTCACTTTGGACTCTATCAGAATTACTAACAGAGACGACTAAATATTTACAGATTTATTCAATAAATACCTTTTGCATATTTCTTATCAATGCATCTCTCCATAGCTACGCTCTTTCATTTTGGATCGTGATTGTTCACTTACAGACACAACCAATCATCATCCAGCTGCTCACCCGTCGCATCATTTTAGCGAAGATACCGTTTTGTTTCTTCCCACAGCTCAAAACTCATTTCCACATCCCTGTTCATCATTTTGTCGTGTTTCCATAATATTCTTCACCAGCTACAATTCAGATAGTTGATCTTCTCTACGGATTTCTTTTCTAAATCATATTTCTGCACCAATTTTATGTTTCAGTGATTTCCCACCATTGATTTTCATCAGGATTTTCCATGAGCATTGATCTCTAGTTTGTGGGATGTGGGATGTGGGATATAAAATTCGTATCTTGACTCTCCTCCTTTTCCTTTCCTCAAACCCCTTTCCGCACTCTGAAATGCAAGAGTTTGTTTCCCACCATTGATATTTATCAAGAATCACCATGAGCATCGATCTCCATATTGCGGGATGCAAGATGTAACAATTCCTCAAATCAACTTCTCACAAGATCCTTTCTGCAAGCTTCCTTCCGCACCGTCGATCTCTTGTGGAGTCTTTTTTGACCTTTGATCTTTTGGATTGTAGTTTGTGGGTTATGGGATCATAAAATATTTAAATTTTACTTTCACAATTCCCTTTCCACATTTTTCTTTCGCATTGTTGATCTCTTGCGGAGTCTTTCATGACCTTCGATCTTTCGAATTGCGAGTTGCAGGTTCATAAAATATTTAAACGTTACTTCTACAATTCCCTTTTCGCATTTTTATTCTGCATCGTCGATCTCTTTTAGTAGAACTAATCTCAGCTGTCCGATCTTGATCTTTTGCGGAACTTTGGATTTTCTGCCTAACTGTTGAAATTAATCCTTAACCGTCGGATCTAGTGTGAGACTAATATAAGTCATTTGATCTTGATTGTTGTGGAAATTTGTCCTTCCGCCTTTCTTTTGTGGAGCTAATCCTTAGCTGCTAGATCTAGGGTGGGACTAACCTCTGTCGTCCAATCTTAGTCCTTTGTATAATTAATCCTTAACCGTCAGATCTAGTGCAGGACTAATATAAGTCATTAGATCTTGATTGTTGCAGAACTTCATCCTTTCGCCTTTATTTTGCAGATCTGATCCTCAGCCACTAGATCTAGGGCAGGACTAACCTCTGTTGTCCAATCTTATTCTTTCACAAAACTTTATCACTTCAAATGTGTTTAACCTCTATGTTAGTTCATTCAACAAAAACATTGTGATCCATCGACTTACTTGGATGATCGATCTCAATCGTTCAACTTGCTATAGATTTATTCGTTTGTTATTCAACATGTAACCTATAACAGGGTTATTCCTTTGTTATTCTGGTGATTTCATCCTACCACCATATCTTTAACTTCTGTTAATAGTTTTGATTGTTATAATTTCATCATTAAGCTAGCATTATATTAGGATCTTTACTGAGAGAATAACAAGCACAGCAATCAAACACAAGAGACAATGAACACATAGTTTATCCTTGGGGAAACCATAAATGGTGAAAACCCCGCAACTTCCTCAGAGATAGAATCAGCACCAAAAGTAGAACCCAAAACAGTAAGTGATCTCCCGATAGCAGTAACCGTCTTCTTGTCTAGCCCCAGTGTCTTCTGCTTCCTCAATTATGCGCTACACTTGAGTGTGTATGAGTTGTGTGATAAATAGAGAGTCCATATCTCTATTTATACTAATCCTAACATGACAAAAACCCTACTGGGGCTGACCTCACTAGGAGAGTCTAATAACCCTAGTGCCCCGGAATTGCGGGGACTTTAACCCTTAGACAATAGGAGGGTTACCCACAATAACTTGCCATGACTTGTTTACATGATAGACCTTCCTGATAGGAACATCGGGGCATGACATAACTCAAGTACATCCCGAAATAAACATTGAGTTACAATATATAAGAAATACAAGTGAAATACATTCTGAAGTTACATATACATCAACACTCCCTCTTAACTAGGAAGGTATTCTTTCGACACAATTTTCAGCACAAGTCTTCTTCTCTGTATCTTCTGGATGATCTTCGAGTCCTCGTCATCTTCAAGTATTCTTCATCTTCAAGTCATATTCATCTTCAAGCCATATTCATCATTGGATCTGGATAATCACTGGACATCATCACTAAATCTGAATCATTACTCGATCTGGATCATCACTATTGGATCATCATCACTGGATCTGGATCATCATTAGGTCATCATCACAGGTGCTATCTCTTGATTCTTCTTGTCATAGGAACCTCTATAGAGCCATTCCTTTTTCATACTAGATATATCATCACAGAGCTAGTCCTTTTTCATACTAGATGTGGCATCACAGAGCTGGTCCTTTTTCATACCAAATGAGGCATCACAGAGTTGGTCCTTTTTCATACCAGATGTGGCAGCTACTCAGAGCTAGTCCTTTTTCATACTAGATGAGTCTTCATAGAGCTAGTCCTTTTTCATACTAAATGAGGCATCACAGAGCTGGTCCTTTTTCATACCAGATGAGGCATCATAGAGCTGGTCCTTTTTCATACTAGATGTGGCCGTTACTCGGAGCTAGTCCTTTTTCATACTAGATGAGTCTTCACAGAGCTAGTCCTTTTTCATACTAGATGAGGCATCATAGAGCTGGTCCTTTTTCATACCAGAAGAGGCATCACAGAGCTGGTCCTTTTTCATACCAGATGTGGCAGCTACTCAGACCTAGTCCTTTTTCATACTAGATGATTCTTCACAAAGCCAGCTCTTTTTCATGCTGGATGTGCCATCTACATAGAGCTAGTCCTTTTTCATACTAGATGTGTCTTCACAGAGCCAGCCCCTTTTCATGCTGGATGTGGCATCTAGACAGAGCTAGTCCTTTTTCATACTAGATGTGTCTTCACAGAGCCAACCCTTTTTCATGTTGGATGTGGAATCTACATAGAGCTAGTCCTTTTTCAGACTAGATGTGTCTTCACAGAGCCAACCCTTTTTCATGTTGGATGTGGCATCTACACAGATACCTGACAATGGAAGGAACCAATCCTCTCACCATGTCATAGCTCTTACATCCAACCATGGAAGGAACCAATCCTCTCACCATGTCAGAAAGGATCAGTACGGACACATCAATTCCTCTTGGTAGGAATATCAATCTGGAGAACACCAAGCTTCTCCCTGAAGTACTCAAACTTCACCCTAGCCAATGGCTTAGCCAACACATCAACTATCTGTTCATCCATCGTAACATACTGGAGCTTCACTACTCCTCTCTGCACCATATCCCCGATATAGTGATACTTGATCTCGATATGCTTCGACTTGTCATGGAATACTGGATTCTCTGACAACTTTACACAACTCTGGTTGTCATAGTATATACACGTAGCATCTAACTGGAGATCATAAATCAGACAATATCTTCCTCAGCCATATTTCCTCACAATTAGCTGAATAGGCTGCAACATACTCTGCTTCAGCTGTACTCAGTGCCACACAGGATTGTTTCCTGCTAAACCATGAGATCACACCTGATCCCATACTAAAGCAACACCCTGAAGTGCTCTTCCTATTGATGGCACTGCCTGCCCAATCTGAATCAACATAACCCTCTAGGTTAATCTTCTGATCAGCCTTATACTTGAGCCCATAATCAACCATACCCTTCAGGTACCTCAGAATATGCTTTGCAGCAGTCAAGTGAACATGTCTCATATCTGTCAAGTATTGGCTCAAGGTGTTCACAGCAAAGCAGATATCTGGTCTCGTGCTCGTCAGGTACATCAAGGACCCAATCATCTGACGATACATCATGGCATCAACTGTCTCTGATGAAGCATCACTCAATAGATTCAGGTTTGATGCCATAGGTGTGGTTAATTTCTTGTAGTCCATCATCCCAAATCTCTTCAGGATCTCTACCGCATACTTCCGTTGTCCAAGGAATATTCTATCTGTAGTCTGCCACACCTCCATACCTAGGAAATAATGCATTATTCCCAGGTCCTTCATCTCGAACTCAACAGCAAGCTTTCCCTTCATATCAACAATCAACCCATCCATACCTGTCACAAATAGATCATCTACATATAGTAGAAGCATCATCGGGTTGCCATCTTCCACCTTGTAGTAAAGGTTTGAATTTGCTTTACTCTTGGTAAAGCCCAAACTGGATAGAAAGCTGTCAATTATGCCATACCATGTCCTGGGTGCCTATTTCAAACTGTACAGGGATTTCTTCATTCTACACACATGAGACTCCTTGTCATGTGTCTCAAAACTGAGTGGCTGATCCACATACACTTCCTCTTCTACTACACCATTCAAGAAGGCAGTCTTGACATCCATTTGGTGTATCTTCCATTTCATCACTGTAGCCAAAGAAAGTACCGATCTGATGGAAGTGTATCTGAATATAGGTGCAAAGGTTTCTTCATAGTCTATTCCTTCTTTCTGAGATAAACCCCGAGCCACAAATCTTGCCTTATACTTTTCAATGCTACCATCTGCAGCATGCTTGATCTTGTAGATCCACTTGGAAGTTACAACTAACTTCCGTTCTGGTCTTGAGACAACATCCCAAACATCATTATTCATGATCGATTGATACTCTTCGATCATCGCATCCTTCCATTCTATCTGTTATGCCACTTCTTCATACTCGGAAGGTTCTTTATCAATAAAGTCGCATAGTAAAGCTACATAACTGGAACATGATTTGGTTCTCTTTCTTTCTTTGAGATTCTCTTCTGGAACCGCATATCTTTCCGCACCTTGGATAATCTCTTGTACCCAAGCAGGTTTCCTCTTGTGAGGATTCTTCTCCTGTGGTGGATCTATAGGTCTTTTTGGTTCTTCAAATACTCGATCTTCTTCTTGAGTTTCTTCATTCATGATTGTATCATGAATTCTGGGAGCTCCTTCTTCTTCAGGTTCTTTAGCAGGTTTCTCTTTGGATTTGATGTAGGATGAATCTTTGTCAAATGTTACATCCCTGCTGATGTCAATCTTCTTGAACCCTAGGAATTATATTCTGTAAGCCTTCGAGCTTTCAGATTATCCCACAAATATACCCTTCTTTCCTGAAGGATCTAATTTTGTTCTCTTCTCTTTTGGAATGTGTATGTACACAGGATAGCTGAATATTATTAGATGGCTGACTTCTGGTTTCTTGCCAGAGAAGACTTCTTCAGGAGTCTTGTTCTTGAGTACTCTGTGTGGACTACGGTTCTATCCATACACTGTTGTTCTGGCTGCTTCTGCCCAAAGATGCATAGGAAGATCTTGATCATGAAGCACAGCTCTTGCAGCTTCCATGATAGTTCTATTCTTTCTCTCTGCAATCCCATTCTATTGTGGATTATAAGGAGTAGACAACTCCCTCTTAATCCCTGAGTCTCTACATAGTTCCTTGAACTCATTTGAAGTGAATTCTCCACCATTGTCTGATCAAAAAGTCTTGATTTTCTTTTCAGTATGGTTCTCGATCAAGGCTTTGAATTCCTTGAACTTGTTGAACACTTCATCATTATTCTTCATGAATTAAATCCATGTCTCCCTAGAAAAGTCATCAATAAAAGAGACATAGTACACATACCCACTTAGTGAGCTTGATGACATTGATCTGCATACATCGGAGTGGATAATTTCCAAGATTCCTTTTGCTTTGCTTTCGCTACTTGGAAATGTCTTCTTTGTGTTCTTTCCTTTCGCACATCCTTTGTAGACCCCTTCATGTTTTGCTTGAATTTTTGGAAGACCTTCAACAGCTTTGCTTGCAAGTGGTAGTGCTCTGTAATGCACATGTGCAAGCCTTCTATGCTAAAGTTCATTTTGTTGTACTGTGTCATGAACCAAATCTTGATCTGGTTGGCCCTTCAACTTGTATAGACCTCCTTCTTATTCTCCAATCACTATTGCATCGTCAAAATTCTTTCCCTTTGGCCACATAAGAACTTGGCCATCTACAAAAGCAACCCTCATTCCTTTTGCATCCAATGCAGATATGGAGAGAAGGTTCTTCTTTAGTCCTGGAACAAATAATACATTCTTCATCTTCAAAGACTTTCTTGAGTCTAGTTTATAGGAGGATTCACCACTATCTTTTATTGGATATTGGTAGTCATCCTGAAGTTTCACCTTGTGAGGTGACTCATGTTCAGATAGATTCACAAATGATTCTTTGAATCCCGTCATGTGCTTGGAAGCACCACTGTCTATGAACCAATCATTGCTTCCATGTGAAACAGTTCCCATGAGAGTAGAGATCAGTACATATTCTTCCTTACTTGAAGAATCATCACTTTCTTATCTAATTATCTTTGTGGAAGGTTCATCATCCTCTGCAGCATGGGCATGATGTCTTCTCTTGTTTCCCTTCTTCTTTAGGTTTCTTTTGTTAGGGAAGAATCTGGATATGTGACCTTTCTCATCACATGTGTAACATCTAATAGTATTCAAATCTTTTCTAGAGTGTGAGATCTTACCTTTGGAGTGATAATGGCTCCTTCTGTTTTTCTTGGAGTGAACTATGAGAGCTTGATCTTCACTTCCCATATTCTCTTCTCGAGCTGCTATTTGAGCTTCTTCTTGAGAGAATTCTTCCCATGGTCTACTGAACTTGACTAACTTCTTTCTGGCACATATTCCTTGAATGAAAGAGTCCCATGATCTAGGGAAACCATTTAAGGTGGTCATCACAATCTCTGCATTTTCCACTTCTTCATCTACTGCTTCTAGCTGCTCCTTGATTTGAGAAACCCTTGTAAAGTAAGATTGAATAGTCTCAGCATTCTGAATCTTCACATTCTTCAATTGGTTTCTCAAAGTCATCTTCATGTTTATGTTCTTCCCTTCAAACAATTTGGTTAGGGAATCAAACATAGCTTTAGGTGTCTTAAGGGAGGACACTTGTGGTATGAGATGATCCTTGATAGAATCAACAATGATTCTCTTTGCCATAACCAACTTCTTCTTATGCAAGGCCTTAGCCTCATCTCCCTCTGGAACTGGAACCTCCTCATTAATATAGGAGTCCAACTCATTTTCTTCCAGGACCAGGGAGATCCTATACTTCTAGGCTCAGAAGTTATCAGCTCCCTCAAGCTTTTCATCAAGCTTGGTATGATGATACATCTTAAACTGAGAACCTCAAATGGAAATACAAAAGATTTAGATCTTACCAGGTCAAGATGTCAGATCTAGATTTGGATCTGAAATCCTGTAGTGCTGGTTCAGTAGCAAGTTAGGGTTTTTATTTTCCGGAGTGTATCCACCCAAATGCCTTGAAATTTATCCCTAACTTCGATTTTGTGGAGGAGATCAATCCAGGCCTAGGCTCACTGAAAAATTCCTCTTCTGTGAAAAGCCCTAATTTCTAGCAGCAGTGTTGGGTCCAAAACTGAAAAACCTCAGAATTGGATTCTGCTTCGACAAAAATATGCGCCCTAAGGAGGAGAGTTATTCCACCTTATGTTTACTGAAAATCCATAGAGGAAGATCCATAAACTAGGAATCCCTAGTTCCCACAGCTACACAGTGTCTTCTTCTCAGGTTAGCTCTGATACCATGTTAGAATTTCATCATTAAGCTAGCATTATATTAGGATCTTTACTGAGAGAATAACAAGCACAGCAATCAAACACAAGACACAATGAACACAGTGTTTATCCTCGGGGAAACCATAAATGGTGAAAACCCCACAACTTCCTCAGAGATAGAATCAACACCAAAAGTAGAACCCAAAACAGTAAGTGATCTCCCGACAGCAGTAATCTTCTTCTTGTCTAGCCCCAATGTCTTCTCCTTCCTCAACTATGTTCTACACTTGAGTGTGTATGAGTTGTGTGATAAATAGAGAGTCCATATCTCTATTTATACTAATCCCGACATGACAAAAACCCTACTAGGGCCAACCTCACTAGGAGAGTCTAATAACCCTAGTGCCCTGAAACTGCGGGGACTTTAACCCTTAGACAATAGGAGGGTTACCCACAGTAACTTGACATGACTTGTTTACGTGATAGACCTTCTCGATAGGAACATCAAGGCATGACATAACTCAAGTACATCCCGGAATAAACATCGGGTTACAATATATAAGAAATACAAATAAAATACATTCTGAAGTTACATATACATCAACATTGATATCAATGACAACCATTTTACTCAATAATCTCCCCCTTTGGCATTGATGGCAAAATATTTAACCATTCTCCCCCGTTGACACCAATGACAGAGAAACCTCTTTGTCTGATAGCTCCACCTGTCATCATATATCCCCCCTAAGGTTTGCACTTTCTCCTCTTAGTGATTTTGTAAAGGAATTACTCCCATCTTCTGTCTAAGATTCTCAAAGGATTCCTTAGGTAGTGGTTTGGTGAAAATGTCAGCAATATGTTCTTTTGTGCCAATGTATTCTAATCTGACAGCTTTTTGAGATACATGTTCTCTTAGATAGTGATACTTTATTGGTATATATTTTGTATTAGAATGCATGATAGGATTTTTAGACATATTTATAGCACCAGTGTTATCACAGGTGATCACTATTGGATCTTGATATTTTATAAGCAGATCTTCTAGGGTTTGTTTCATCCAAATAACCTTAGGGCAACATGAGACGACATCAATATATTCTACTTCTGCTATAGAGAGTGAAATGGAGGATTATTTTTTACTTAACCGTGATACTAAACAATTTCCCAGAAAGAATGTTGCTCCACTAGTACTTTTCCAATCATCAATACTTCTTTCCCAATTTGCATCAGTAAATGCTTTCAAGGTAAAGTCTTGTCCTTTTGGATACCATAAACCATAATCCATGGTAATTTTTAGATATATGAGAATCCTTTTTACTATTGTTACATTTGTTTCTTTGGGTGTTGACTGGAATCTAGCCACCAATCCAACAGCTTGCATCACATCTGGTCTTGTGGTTATCACATATAGCAGACTGCCAATCATGGATCTAAACATGGTATGATATACTTCCAAAGATTCATCGTCCTTACTTAACTTGCAACTGGTGGCCATAGGAGTACCAACAGGTTTGGAATATTCCATTTTAAACTTTTTCAACGTATCTTTGATGTACTTAGTTTGAGAGATGAAAATTCCTTCGTCTGTTTGGTAGACTTGCAATCCCATGAAGAAATTCAATTCACCCAAAATTGACATTTCAAATTCTTTCTTCATTTCAGAGGAAAAATATACACTTAGGATTTGAATATTGCTTCCAAATATTATATCATCCACATAGACAACAACAATGATCATATTTATATCTTCGATCTTTAGGTATAGATTACTTTCAGTGGCTCCTCTTTTAAAACCTTGTTGTTTCAAGTAACTGTCTAGTCTTGAAAACCATGCTCTTGGAGCTTCTTTGAGACCATAGAGTGCCTTCTTCAGTTTACAGACATAATCTTTGTTCTCTGACAAAATAAATCCTTTAGGTTGTTCAATATATACTTCTTCTTCTAGTTTATCATTCAGGAATGCAGACTTGACATCCATTTGATATACTTTGAAATTTTTATGGTATAACAGTGCTAAAAACATTTTAATTGATTCAAGTTGTGCTACAGGAGCATAAGTTTCTTCAAAGTCAATACCTTCCACTTGGGCATAACCCTTACAAACCAATCTTGCTTTGTTCCTTATTACCTGTCCATCTTGATCGAACTTGTTTTTGAAAATCCATTTGGTTCCTACAATGTTCTTATCTTCAGGTCTTGGGACAAGTTCCCAGGTCTCATTTTCTCAATTTGATCTAGTTATTCATTCATGGCTTTGACCCATTCATCACTTTTGCTGGCTTCTGTAAAGTTCTTGCGTTCAACTATTGAGAGTAGGGCTTGTTCAACACTTGATAGTTTTGTTCTTGTTATGACTCCAACATTTTTATCACCCATGATCTATGACTCTAGATGAATCTTTTGTATCCTTCTATAAGGAGTTTTAGTGTCAGGTCTAGGGAAGTCTTCTTCATCTTCCTGTGTATCTTGATTCTCTTTGTCTTCTTCTTCGTTATGAATGCTCTAGTCCTTGCACAAGTCTTTTACTTCATAATCACATGTATTTTCAATACTGTCAAGATTTTTCTCTTTCCTAGGTTTCATATCATCTACTTTCACATCAACACTCTCTAAAATTTTATGTAACCTTTTATTGTAACACCTATATTCCCTTTTGGTGGATGAATACCCTAGAAATATTCCTTCATCAGTCATGGTAGAACTTTCCAAGGTCATCCTCATTTCTTTTGATGTAACAGTTACTGCCAAATACTTTAAAATATTTAACTGAGGTTGGTCTTCCATACCACAATTCGTAGGGGGTCTTATCCTTATTCACTCTAAGTTTCCCTATGTTAAGTATGTAGAAAGTTGTGTATACAACTTCTCTCCAAAATGAATCTGGTAGTTTTGCTTCATTGAGTATAGTTATGGCAGCTTCTTGGACTGTTTTGTTTTTCCTTTCAACAACCCCATTCTGCTGAGGAGTTTTTGGAACAGAAAAATGTCTCTTAATTCCATGACCTTCACAGAACTAATTGAATTTTTTTGAGGTAAATTATCCCCCGTTATCTGATCTAAGACACTTGATTTTCATACCTGACTCATTTTCATCCATTGCCTTGAATATTTTAAATGTTTCAAAAGCTTCTGGTTTTTCTTTGAGGAATGCCACCCATGTCATCCTTGTGTAATCATCAATGAGCAACATGAAATAGTGATCTCCTTGCATGATTTTAGTTTTGGTCGGTCCACAAAGGTATGTGTGTATTATTTCCATAGGGTGTGAGGTCATATGTTCTTTTATTTTAAAATTGGCTTTGGTTTGCTTCCCATGTTGACAATGTTTACATACTGAGTTTAGAGGAACTACAATTTTTGGTAGATCTCTTACAACTTCCTTTGTGCTTATTTTGGAAATATTGTCAAAACTTAAATGTCCCAAAATTTTGTGCCATAACCAACTTTCATCTACCATACTTAAGTAGCTTTGGTTTTCATTTTCCAAGATGTATACATTGTTTGTATTTCTCATAGAAATGCCAACGACCTTTCCTAATTTCTTATTCTTGATTTCACATTTTTCTGAGTCAAAGATACAAACGTGTCCTTGGTCACATGTTTGACTTACACTGAGGAGATTAGGTTTGAGGTTTTCAACTAGAAAAACATTTTTGGCTTTGATCTTGTTGTTGATAACAGATGTACCTTTGTTGATTATTTTGGAGGACACACTGTCTCCAAAAGTGACTTTTCCCTTATTATCTTTTAGTGTTATGAATTTGCTTGGGTCACTAGTCATATATTTTGAACAACCATTGTCCAAGTGCCATAAGTTTTTGTTTTCGGTTGCACATAAAGCAATCATGGAACTTTCCTTCTTTCTCTCCAATACTTCTTTTGTTTCGTGTTTTGAGATTTGATTGCAACAATATTCCTTGTATGAGTCTTCAGTATACAATCTCTTGCCATATGTCCATGGTTATTACATTTATAACATTCTATGTCATATTTTTGAAGTAATGTAAAAACATTCTTATTTCCCTTCGACTTATTACTTGATGACTCCTTTTTGTATTTAGAAACCTTTCTTTTAGTTCTGCAATTTAAGGCTTTATGACAAAAATTATTACAAGAAAAGCAGTGACCTAAAAAGATCTGTAGATATATATTTGGTCTCTTGGGTGCTAGATTATTTCTATTTGTATCTTGATAAATTAAGCCAACTTTCTTGCTTCTTTCATTTTTAGTTGGAGTCTTTAGTACTTCAGCATAGCTTTTCTTACTTCCTTCTTGATTTGTGACAAGAAAACTCTCTGGCTTCTTTTCTTTAACGAACCTCAAACCATACCTATCACCTGATGGTATTTGGCTACTTAGAATGTCATCTAGAATCCTTGATCTATTCTCAAACTTTGATTTGATAGATCCTTCATCAATATTTCTCTTGAATTGCATGATTTCTTTTGCAAGCTTTTCAAACTCCTGTATTCTTCTTTTGAGTTGTAGGTTTAGGTCCTCCTCAAACTTTTTGGCATCTAAGTGTAACAGAGTTGAGCTTCCAACTGACTAATGATGATATTTAACTGTTGGTTATTTTTCCTACATTTCTCAAGTTCTTCAAGGGTGCCAACAAGTTCATCTCTTAGATATACTTCTCCTTCTACGTATGAGTCACTATTTGAGGTTTTAGTGTCTAGGCCCATAAATAAAACTTTAGTTTCTTCAACTTCGCTTCCATCTGAATATTCATTATCTTCCATGGTGTAAACAATTTTCATTTTCCCATAGGGTTTTTTCTTGTTTCCTGGTTTACCAATTTTGAATTTCAAAGTTTATTTTTCTTCATTCTCATCTTGTTTAGTGTAGGTGCATTAGGAGGAAAAATTTCCAATCCTTCCACAATCAAAACACTTTAAAGGTAACTTCCCCTTGTATTTTCCAGTCCCTCTCTCAAGTTTATTAATGAAAAGAGCTTCCTCGTCATTTGGGTTTTTTGATTGATTTTTTATGGAGGCTTTAAAAACTGCTTCTTTTCTTGAAGATCCATTTTGTCCTTTTATCATATCATACATAGTGAGAATTCCATGTAACTCATTCATTGTTACCTTTTTAAGATCATCTCGTTCTTCTAAGGTGGATACCTTTGGGTCATATCTCATTGGTAATGTTCTTAGTACCTTGCTTACCACTTATTTTTCTTTTAATTTTCCTCCAAGGCCTCTGATTGCATTAACAACTTCATCTACTCGAAGAAGGTATTCCCCAACATTCTCTTCTTCTTTCATTTTAAGACTTTCAAATTGACCTCTATATGTTTGAAGTT
The DNA here is from genome assembly GCA_001517045.1 of Pseudotsuga menziesii. NCBI lineage: Eukaryota > Viridiplantae > Streptophyta > Pinopsida > Pinales > Pinaceae > Pseudotsuga > Pseudotsuga menziesii. The sequence goes on from LPNX010939663.1 coordinate 247,628, forward strand.
TGGATTCTTTAACCTTATATTCTCCTTCATAGATAATTTTCAACCTGTCCCAAGCTTGTTTGGAAGATGTGCATTGCATAACTTTAGTAAATACCAAGTCTGTTAAACCATTTAAGATTGATTTTAGGGATTTTCCATTACCTTCATATTCAGCTAGTTCAACTGTGTCTGTAGGGTATTGGTTTCCTATGTTATGATCCTTTTTTGTTTCTGCCCAAACCTTCCATCCTAGGGACATCAGATAACACCTCATTCTTACACTCCAGTAAGCATAATTTTCTCTGGTAAATAGTGGAGGTTTGTTAGTCGCCAACCCTTCTTTTTGATCCATTGTACTTATTGGATGGGATCTTCCTTCCAGTGGTTAAGTTGTTGTGAAGGAACCTGCTCTGATACCAATTGTTGGTTTATCCCACAATACTGAGAGGGGGGGTGAATCAGTATTGTCAGTTTTTACTTTAAAATACACAAAATAAGCAATCAAGACACAGATTTTATCATGGAAACCTCAAAAGAGAAAACCATCAACAAAAACTCATTAATAAGATGAATTTATAAAATTCTTTATTTGTTGCAACTACAGACTAGGATACACCCTAGATTTTTCCCGCAACTACAGACTAGGATGATACAAAACCCCTATGGTTTTCTACATGTTTCAATAGACAAGGATACTACGACACCCTGTTCTCTAGCTATGACTGGAAGGAGGCTTCAACCCCCTGTAGACCTGTGGCCTGCCCTAGCACCACGTTGCCACCTTAGATTGATGTTCTCAGTCTCTTAGAATAGTTGAAAAACTATTCACTTTAGACTCTATCAGACTTGATAACAGAGACACCTAATTCTTTACAGATTTATTCAATAAATACCTTTTACCTGTTTCTTACCAACGCATCACTCCATAGTTGTGCTCTTTCATTTTGGATCATGATTGTTCACTTACAGACACAACCAATCATCATCCAACCGCTCAACTGTTGCATCATTTCAGTGAAGGCACTGTTTCATTTCTTCCCATAGCCCAAAATTCAATTCTGCGGACATGTTCATTGTTTTCTAGTGTTTCCATAATTTTCTTCACCAGATACAATCCAGACAATTGATATTCTCTATTGATTTATTTTTTAAATCATATTTCCACACCAATTTTGTGTTTCAGCGATTTCCCACCGTTGATTTTCATCGGTATTTTCCTTGAGCGTCGATCTCCAATTTGCAGGATGCGAGATATAACATTCGTATCTCGACTCTACACCTTTGTCTTTCCACAAACTCCTTTCCACACTCTGAAATGCGAGAGTTGGTTTCCCACCATTGATATTTATCGAGAACCACCATGAGCATCGATCTCCAAATTGCAGGATGTAGGATGTATTAGAATTTGAATGCCATTTAGATATTCAAGAAGATAGTTCTAATAATGTTTGCAGCAAATGGATAATGAAGATACAAACTGAACAAAACAAACCACACAGGAAATGGACAAGTATTGCTCAGGAATTTACAGTATCATTCACAACAATAATATCCGATGTTACAATAGTTTACATAGGAAGAATTCAAATGCATGGGGTATGAATTCGAATATACCAAGTGGATATGACTATATCTAACTGAATCTCTAACTCATGGTTTCCCAATCAATATTGGAGTCCAAAATCAACTCCCCGATGTCCAACCAACTCAAACAAATAGTGACAGCTAGTTAACTCAGTGCAACTGATTGTGTTAGGTGGGAAACAATGCCTACTCCACATGCATCCATGCACTATCCATGCAAGACATGTGCTAGCTAACTGTTTGATAACTAACTAAAAGTAACTAAGGGCTAACTGAGACTAACTAGTACTAACTCCAACTAACTGAAGTAGGTTGGTACCGGGACTCCCAATGGCTCCTAAAATGTAGGGATTGGACTAGGAGTCACCCAAACTGATGCATGCACATGTAGTAAGTGGCAGATAACCTCTAGCAGTGTTCCCCACACTTCAGTGGAGGGTACATGTGGCCCCATTATTCCAAGTGGACCCAATTGTACTAGTGGACCCATATAGTTAATTAAGGTTCCTAAGTTAGGCAATAATAAATCTAATTGACATTTGACCAAGGGAGGATTAATAATCCTAACACCCCCCTGGAATACTAACTTGGACAACTATGGGACCTGGTAACAAGACCATAGGTCACTGTAGGAGGATCAAGTCAATAAGTCGACTTGAATAATAGCTTACTTAGTCGATCAGCCGACTAAGTCGATCAACTGACTAAGTCAGTCGGTCGACTAAACTAGAGATTAGGTTGGCCACCTAAGGTCGTGTCGGTTCACCGAACCGACAGGTAGTTATTTTGTAACTGTTTTGTAATCATATATATTAGGCTGTTGAGCCAGATGAGAACTCAATTCAGTTCTCTATGTTGTATGGACTCACTTGTGTAATATAATATGTTAATTCACCTACTTGTTCTTATCTCTTGTCTCTGTTTATATGTATGTTTTAGTATGTATTGTTGGTAACCTTATGTGATCTGTGAGATTACAACATTGGTTCCATTTATGGTAGTACATGTCTGATATGTATGCAAATAGATGATATCATAACAGGAGATTCAGGACTGGTGGGAACGTAAAGTTGCAAACTATTTGCAGAATTACGCACGAAGGAACAGATTAAAAATCACACAAGAAAAAGCAAGATTCTTTACAGAAACACATGAGAAGTTTGTAGAATCAGTGCCCCAACTTTTGAAGAAACTCCTCGATGAAAAATCCGGAAGGGACTAAAGACCAATAGTTGCTGGAAAAACTGATCCGAGGAAGACCAAACTTGTCGTAGTGGTTCGAGAAAATTGCCGATGACTTCTGCAAGGAGAAAATAGTAGAAGACAGAACTTCGGTGGAAACCGTCAAGGATAAATTTTACACAGACCTCGTCGAGCAATTTCTATGTTCCTTACCGACCTTGTTGTTTAAATTCCTGATCGAGAAGGGAGCAGGTCATATTGTCGAACCTCATCCATCACTTCACGAACTGCCATCAAACTCTAACTAGGCGGAAAAGAAAAAGAGGTGGGAAAAATTCATTGCAGAAAGGAAGTGGGAATACTTCCTAAGCAAGTAGACTAAACTATCCGGGCTTTTTAAAGTATCGGGTAGGCTATGGGGGGGTATTTGGTCATATGTCGAGATAAAGTGGAGTGGATTCTAGTCGACTAGAGGTAGATACCATTCACCAGTAATGAGAAGTCAACCAAAAGGGAAATCAAGAGAATAGTAGCACAGAACGGTATTCCATACATTCAGAAAATAGAGAGGGAAGAGAGACAACAAAGGAGGGAAGCAAAAAGAGAAAGAACCTTAGCACTGCACAGAGGAAGGAATCCTAGGGCGACCGACTAGGAAAGGAACCCGCTAGATTCGGATCATGACTAACAAGAAGAAGGCGTGGAAGAAGAGGTGTCCCCTATGGAGGAAGAATTGTGGATAGAGCAGCTAGAAGCTCTCCAATTAAGAGCTCCCCGTGAAGGCACAACTCTCTCTCCATTGAATATTCATACCCGGGTACAAACTATTGTCAAATAGGACCTACGACTACAAGCTGGTGACTTCGGTATATGGATTCGACTAGACGATGAGACATACACTGGACGACACCTCATTATGTGTCAACCAGAGGAAGGAAATTGGGTTACCTTTCAAGCGATACCCTCCAACCGAAGTATCCACTTACTGTTACTGACACGTGAAGGAGCACCCCTCCTTCCAAATACAAATTTGGAAGACACAAAACATTCAGAACTGCAGAAAAATAGTTGCATTGGGCCATCAACAGAAGAAGTCGACATCAACCGACTGTCGGTCGAAGAAGAATCAACAACCGATGGGAACGAGAGTTCCATTGACCATAGTTCCACAGAGACGAATAAGCCAACAACCCCACCACCCCCACCCCCAACTCCACCACCACCACCTCCTAAAAGCAGCGATAGTGATTCTAACATGGGTCACGGTTCAGCACACATTCCTCTATATGAGGGGGATGAGGACCCCAGACGACACTGTTTCGTCTGTGAGTCGACTTGGGAGGCCAACCAAGTTACAAACAAAGACAGACAAATGATACAGTTCGTCAGTGCCTTGAGGAAAAGGGCATTAACTTGGTATATGACCTTTTCCAAAAGACAACCTAGAGCAACCAAATCTAAGATCAAAGTGCAATTTCTATCATTTTTCAAAACTCCAGATGCAAAACACCTGGCAGCAAAAAAACTAAAAAAAAACATCACAGAAGCCAGGAGAAACTGTTTCCCAACTATGATAAGCAATGGAAAGACCTTCTGAGTTAACTGGACTATGTTATAGATGAACAATTACTAATCCAGTGATTTCTTGTAGGTTTATCTCAGAAAGTCTACCGACACATCAGTCTGGAAACATTCAAATCTTACGAAGATGCACTTACAAAATCTCTCCAAGTGGAAATGGATGAGGACATACCAGCATACTCCACCGATCATAGATTAGAAGAATAGCTTGAGAGTGTGCAGAAGTCTTTAAAGGAGTTAAACCTCAAAAATCAGGATATCTGGTGCACCAAGTGCTCGATGGCCGGACATTACAAATACAACTGTCGACAGGAATACAGCCGACAGGATGTTCGATTCATGCAGACCAAATGTTTTTGCGACATTTTCCAGGAGCACGGGGACCACTCGACAAAATATTGCCCGTTCAACATGAAGAATGGCAAGGCATCCTGGTGTGCAATCTATGAAACTAAAAATCATAACACAGCTGACTGCCATTTGAACCTGAAGAACCGATAGAATTACCATGCAGTCTACCAAACCAATGCAGTTGCACAAAATAATGAGCAAAATAATTTACCAAATGATCAGAACGGTCAGAGATATGAAGGTCAAATATATGAGCGCCGGTATGATAATCGATGTGGAGGCTACGGAGGAAGAGGTCAATTCCTTGGGAATCGAGACAACCGACCACGTCGACCCATCCAATGCTTTACATGTTATAAGGAGGGACATCGGTATGCAGACTGTCCATATAAAGACAAAACTGACCTCAAATTTTGTACTCATTGTGGAGTAGGGGATCACTCACTAGAGGATTTCCCTATCACGTTGGAAAAAAAAATACAAATACAAATGTTAATGTCTTGTTGTGTGTGCAAAAAAATGATGTAATAAATACAAAAAATTTGCATATTGTAACTCGACAAGGAACAAAAACAGGAAGTGATAACCCAAGAATCAGGAAAACAAAAGAGAAAAATGTCTACCCTGATCCCCTCAAAGAAAAACAAACATACAAAGAAGCAACCAATGTATTCAAAGAATTTGCATGACAAGAACAAGGTAATGACAATTGACATAATACAATAAATGAATTAATACAGCTCGTACAAAAAGACAATTCAATCTCTCAGTTCATCGACTTACTATATGAAATAAAACATAACAACTCCAAAAAACAAACAAAGAATATCTGCAGCTTAAATAAAAAAGATAAAGGTGATGCCGACCCACTTATCGACCTATAAATCGAAGGATACCATGTCCGACAAGTAGTGCTTGACTTTGAATCACAAGTAAACATCATGACACATGACACTTGGGAACAAATGGGTAGACCTCGACTGTATGGGTCAGGCATATACCTGAAACTAGCCGAACAGGGCCTAATTGAACCTATTAGGGTCTGGAAAAATGTTGACACAACTATAAAAGGAATCTTGACCAAAGTCGACTTCGAAATCATTGACCCTAAGGAAGGATCCAATTCCTTCCCAGCGTTAGTAGGTCGACCTTGGGGTAGAAAGATGAAAGCATCGATATCCCTGGACAACGAGAGAATAAAATTAAAAGGAAATGGATAAAAGGTCATTGTACCTATTCACCCATCTCAAGGAGAACCTTGGACTGAACCTATAAATGAAGAAGTCGACATCCAACAAATCTACCAGATTCAAAACAATGCAGATTACACAGAACCTAATATCTATGGAGAACTTCATTTAGGGAACCAAGACTCAGTTGGTTATAATTCAGACACAGAATTATATGATTGGGAGATCGAGAACTATGAAACACAAGAAAGAGGGTGTTGGACTATTCAGAAAGTGCAGAAAAATCCCACCCAACAGTGCTTCATAGTGTCCATTGTCCCAAAAATCTTTGAGAAGAAAATTAAGGAATACCCTACCTTACAACCTACCAATGTAAATACTACACAAATACCAAGATACAAGGAAAGGGAATCACCAGTCATGCATGTAGAACAAGTTTCCAAAAATATTGGTGACCATGGCCGACTTTAAAGCCTAGTAGAAACTTTTACAGGACAAGTTGCTCGATGGTGGGATACCCATCAGAAAAGACTGCAGACCTGTACAACAGCTTCGAATTACTTTTTCGAAAGGTTTGGAGGAAAGAATTTAACCAAACAGGCTCAGATACCTATATTCACTCAAGGACAAAACCCAGAAGATCATATTAAGACATGTGAAAAAGAATGGAGAAAACTTGGATACAAGGATGAATGAGCATGGCCACACCTGTTCCCATCAACCCTCTCCAACTTACCAAACAAATGGTATAAAATGGAAGAAGCTAGAGGTGAAACATTCTTATGGCATGAACTCAGAGAAAATTTCATTAAAGATTTCAACTTTATATCACAAAATGAAAGCTTGGTCAAAACAACAAAACAGATTAAAGACTTTATCCAATCGACCAAAAACAAACCCTTAAAAGATAACTGACAGACAATGAAATGCAACAACATCCAAATGAGGACAAAACCATAGTAGACAAGACTACAGTTAGAAAATGAAAATACAGAAGGGAAAATATTTAGATGGAAATCAAACCATGTCAAAAGATCCAAACCTATTTGTACAATTCTTAAAGTGGAAACAACTGACAAACAGGATACCGACAAAATGACTGCATCCAACTTCCCTGCCACATTCTCACAGTTTAAAGAAGTAAGTCGACCAATCAATGAAGCCAAAGCACCAGAATGGCTAGATGCTAAAGTCAAAACTAGGGAATTCGACATCTCAAATGATGATCAACCAAAAATGGCAAAGATTGGTGACTACTGGAGTGAAGGGAAAACCACAGAGATAGTGAACTTATTAAAAGAGTTACAAGATGTATTTGCTAGAGATTATAAAGACCTCAAAGGCTTACTCCACAAAATGGGAGAAATGAATATTGATACTAAACCTGATGTTAGACCTGCGAAGAAAAGACCATATAAACTAGCTCACAAATACAAAAAGATAGTCAAAAAGGAAAGTGATAACATGCTTGCAGCAGGAATCATCTATCCTATTGACCAATCAGAATGGGCAAGTCCAATGGTTGTACAACCTAAGAAACATGATCCGACCAAACTAAGAATTTGTGTCGACTTCAGGGAACTAAATAAAGTGACACTAACAGACCCATTTCCAACTCCTTATGCAGATGAAATCTTAAATGAAGTTGCGGGACATGAATGCTACTCATTTATAGATGTATTCTCAGGTTATAACCAAGTGCCAATAGCTAAAGAAGACCAGAAAAAGACAACCTTTGTGTGTGAATTTGGTTCATTTGCTTACAAGGTTATGCCTTTTGGATTAAAAAATGCCCCTGCAGTATTTTCTAGAATTGTTGTCAAAAAATTTCAAGAATATATCTACAAGACCATGGTAGTATACTTTGATGATTGGACAATATAGTCCATGTTAAAATATCATTGCAAATGGCTCATGATAATGTTGGAGAGATGTTGACAAATTCAACTATCCCTAAACATTAAGAAATGCATATTTGTTACCCCCATAGGGATATTATTAGGGCACATTGTCTGTAAGGAAGGTATTAAGGTTGACTTTGAAAAGATCAACATTTATCCTCGACCTAAAACCACCAGTAAACCCAAAACAAGTCAGGGTACTACTTGGCCACACAAGCTATTACAGAAAATTCATAAGGTATTATTCAGATATGACCTATCCACTTGAAGAATTATTAAGGGAATATAACGAATTCAACTGGACAAAGGAGTGCCACATATCATTCGAAAAATTAAAAAGAAAACTAGTTGAAGCCCCAATCCTAAGGTTTCCAAACTGGTCGATCAAATTCCATGTTGATATTGATGCATCAGGCCTAGCAATAGGAGAAATATTAAATCAACTAGGAGATGATGGAATGGATTATCCTATAGTTTACAGTACCAGAAAATTAAACAAAGCTAAGAGAAACTATTCAACAACAAAAAGAGAAGCACTAGGAATGGTCTTTGCACTACAAAAATATCGACATTATAAGTTTAGCTAACCCATTTATATTCTATACAGACCATCAGGCACTTAAGTATCTCGTCAATAAACCACTACATCATGGAAGGATTTGTCGATGGCTACTATTATTCCGAGAATTTGAATTCTAAGTCATTGTCAGACCAGGTAAGTTAAATGTCAGTCCCGACCATCTATCCTGAATCGACACAAGATAAGAACCGACAAGAGTTGAAGATGACTTGATGCACATTTATTTCGGATAGAAGCAGTCGCAGCAAAATTATAAGAAATAGCCCAGTTCTTAGAAGATGGACATGCACCAGAAGGAATGAGTACAAAGAAGAAGTAGATCTTGGCTATGAAGGCTACACCATACAGTCTTATAAATGGATTCTTATACAAAATGGGATTAGATGACATCCTCAGAAGGTGTGTACTAGAACACGAACGAGACAACATTATGCATGAAGCACATTATGGACCTGTAGGAGGACATTTCCAAGCAGACACAACTGCAAAGAAAATCCAATAGTCAGGGTTATGGTGGCTGACACTTCACAAGGATTGCAAAAAAATTGTCAATCAATGTGACAGATGTCAATGACTAGGTCGACCCCTTCCTAGCATAGAAATTCCTTTGATATCAGTGAACCCAAGTTTGACATTCAAAATTTGGGCCATAGAATTCATACGACCATTTCCTATACCAGCAAAAAGGACAGGTGCAAGGTACATCATAACTATAGTCGAATATGTAACTAAATGGGTAGAGGCCGAACCAGTCGACACATGTTCTAGTGAGATAGCTGCTAAGTTCATCTATGAGAATATCATCACTAGATTTGGATGTCCACTAACCTTAATTAGTGACCAGGGAACACACTTCATCAATAGAACTATCAAAACCCTAACCGACCAGTTCCAAATCGACCATCGTCGGAGTACAGCATATCATCCTCAGTCAAATGGAGCAATTGAAGCATTTAATAAAACATTAACAAGAGGACTAACTAAATTATGTAATGTTGATAAGGACGACTAGGACGAGAAAATAACTACAGTATTATGGGCATACAGAACAGCATACAAACGCTCGATCGACCAAACTCCTTTTCGACTAGTCTATGGACAAGAAGCAGTAGTTCCATTACACTTCCGACAACAAACACCTATCATCGCAGAGATCCTACATGTCGATGTTGAACAAGGAAGAAAGGACCGACTATTGCAACTAAGCAAACTTGAAGAACACCGAATAATGGCAATACAACATCAAGAAGTACAGAAACAACAACAGAAAGCATGGCACGACAGAAACATCAAAAACAAAATCTTGTCGATAGGAGACCTTGCTTTACTATATAATAGTCGAGTAAAAGGAAAACCTAAAAATCTCCAACAGAATGGATGGGACCCTACATTGTTGAAGAGATACATACCAACGGATCAGTCCGACTAAGGACGTTACAAGGATAATATTTTGGAAACTCGTTAATGGAGCCCGACTAAAACGCTTAAAAAAAAAATCCTATAACGACCATAACCGTAAACCAAAACATATAAAAACGTAAAAATCCAAAAAGAAAAATAATACTGTACATACAAAAAACTATGACAGGAAATTACCATTTCAACAACCGACATCATGCCCATCGACATAACACCATTGACCATTCGCATCGACCGACCATTTTCATCGACCAATTTCATAACCGACATCGACCAACAACCTCGATAGTCCCATCGCACATTCATGGCATCGAGCGCCGAAAGCAATTTTCCATTAACGCACACTCAAGTGTTCCATCTGGAACATCACGTCCGCCATTAATACACTTGTTGACCAAAACATCCATAGCATCGCCTATAAATACTGGACTACTGAAGGATCATTCACCGCAATCCATATAGAGAGAGTATCAGAGCATCCAGTCGACTAAAAGCCGAGAATACCTTAGTGAAATAGACCACCAAACCGACACAATGGCACCAAAATATACTAAAACCTCAACCAAAGCCAAAGAAATACAGACTACATGTTACCACCTAAGTTGTACTTAGTGGTTTTCTATCAAGTGAGCCTAGTGAACCGGACAGGGATAACTTGTTCGGACTTCAGAGAACTTTCAAAAGTACTTCTGGGAAGTGCTTGTTGTATCATATCACATGTTCATACCCCATGGGGGAATTGTAATAAATGTTCTAGCATGATAGTGTCTGTAAAAGACTCGGTCTCTTAGACTTCATTTGTCAATCCGATCAGCCCAGGGTGTTTTTTCCCTTGGTTATTATTGGTTGTTGAACAAACGATTGATAATTTCTGAGTTTTTCACTCCATACCTCCAAAGTTGGGGTGGTCGGCTTGGCATTTGTGCCTATTGAGGTTATTAGAGTCTATGTGTCAATGTGTAAGCATGCTAGACATCATTTTTGAGTCATATGAACATGTCTAAGTCCCCCTAGGTGTTTTTCAATTTTTCAATTTTTCAGTTTTTTCAGGGTTTTTTATTATTTTTTAATTTTTCCAAAACTTAGGCTATTTTTTAATAGTTTAATTGGAAAAATTGAGTCTGTAATAAAAGTGGGCCAAATAATCAGTTTCAGTCATGTAGG
>LPNX010939674.1:0-35821 GCA_001517045.1 Pseudotsuga menziesii
TACTGTAGATAAATTAGGAAACTCAGTTCAGAAGTTTACTGCTTCTACCACTGAGATACTGTGCTAGAGTACTATCTGGTGGCACCAGATGTGGAAAAACACAATGCTACTAACAAGTTTTACTGCTACCATTTCAAGATACTAATTTTACAGATACTAACTGAATACTCAGACATAAAACAAATGTAACATACAATCGTTTAAACTTAGAAAGACATAAAGAAATGAATGAAAAACCTGTTCTAATGCTGTGGATAACAACAGCAATGGGAGGCCGTTCCTCCCTACCAACTCCTGGAGAGCGCTCAGACAGGGACTTCTCAGGACCCCCGAGCTTGCTCTGGTCTCCCTGGCTGGAACTAGGTGCAGCAGAGTCAGATACCAGTCTTCAACTCAGTATTAACTCAGAACTTATCAGTAAGTTCTCCCAGCTAAAAAGCTGTAAAATAACCAAGTTACTGCAGCATTCCTCTCAAACAACTTCCTTACTATTTTTCCCTCTTCCTCAATGAATTTCCTGAATAACATTCCTGAATGCATTCTCTCTTGAAAATAACTGAGCAGCCTCAGCTCTTTTCATTGAGTACTTTTAAAGATTGCCTAGGTCTTAGTTGGGTTAACTGTCATTTAATGAGCCACCTGCTCAAATTCCACTTTCTTGGGGAATCATGACCCCAAATATAGGAAAGTTGCCACCTGCAACTTAGGAAGTGTTTGAGGATGCTGCCACTTGTCTTTTGCCTGCCACCTAGTTCCATCCACCAGTTTGAACAGTAACCTCTTTTTAACAGCTCTCCCATGCTGTTGTCTCCATAATTTATTTATTAAATAATAAAGTATTCTGAATTACACTCCATTATTGTTGACTCTGCTGAGTCATCAATCCCTACTTAGGATTAATTTTAACATAATGTCTCAGAATATAATAAAACAATTTACATAATTTTACAAAATTGGGGTATGTGACAACGCATCTAGGGATTCTGTCCTAGACAGAGTTTCAGGCTCAGCTACCCTGCCCATGTGTACGAGTCAGGTTTGCGACTGTCCCCCCAGACTGTTGGTATAGCTAAGGTAGCCTTTAGTCTCTTGACTTTTAGGGTTCATACCTAGGTAAACCGGAAGGCTATTTCCGGTTCACCTTGAACGGGCTTGGAAGGTAACCCTTGTTGAAAGTGTAGGAGGGCGGTTGGGTGAATCCTCCGCTTGTGCCTAAAAACCACTTCAAGGACGCCAAGTAATCGTTCATCAACTTTCTTCGGGAAAGTATATCTTTCACCCTTGTTTGATTGTTTGAGGCTTTAGGATTTTTTATAGTGTATGCTCTGTGGTTTTGCCTGTGTTTAGTTGGCCTTAGGGTGTGATTTGTCAAATTTTTAATCGTGGAGGACCAACCTTTTAGAAGGTCAAGAAGGTTGAGAAACCTTCCTCCTCTCGTCACATTGGAACATCCACCTCCACCCCAAAGGCGGAGATTGGACACAGATGGTTCATTTGAACCGGTAGGGATAAGTGAAGTTCTTGGTGAACCAGAACTGATAGCTAACCATTTTGATCTTGATATAGTGAGATAGAAGAATTGCAGATTGACGAGTTTGCAAGGAACTTTAACACCCACTTGACTGATTTAAACGATCCCGTGATCGCTTAGGTTAGACCTTTTGATTCACTTGTATTAGGTGTCCCTGTGGGTGGGATCATGTCTTCTGCAGAAGAAAGTCCTTTTGTGTTCACCTCAGCCGTTCCGGTTGAAGGGGTACTACCTCCCCCGGTAAGTGCCCTTAGATCTAGTCTACCTTCTACACCTTTGACTCCTGCGAGCCGGGGGTTCGACCACCGGTTCACTCAAACCTAGAAGGTACTTCTGGTGACATGGTTACTGGGATTCCCAGTATACCTACTATTCCTTCTTCCTTTCCATATACTACCCAGAGTGGTCCGGTAGGATCCTCGACGTTTGTCCAAGGATTTCCTTGGAATGGGGGGCACATTCCCCCATCTAGTCCATACGTAGGTACATCACCTTCCTATGTAGGAGTGTAGTTTGGGAACAATAGCTCTTATGGGAAAAGTTTCCAAACTCCGATTTCGGTTCCGTTTATGAGCTCCCCCTTTTTCGTTGTTCCGCGGAGGGATTTCGGCTCCTATCTTTCAGACCCCTGCTTCTATGGGAACGGCTTGAACTTCTTATATTGCACCCCCCACACACAATCCTATGGATTACGAATGGAATCCATTTCAGAGTAATCTTCCCACTTCGTAACCGGTGGCTAGGGGAAACCCTACTTTTACCCATGGGCATTCGGGGGCAGGTCCCTCGAATCCCCAGGCTGGCACATTTATTACCCCGGTTCAACCCAAACTTCCATTCCTGGCAACTTTAAATTTTCCAGATTTGTCAAAATTGATGAATGACCCGGTGCGGCATGACCCTTTGTGGCCACCTGTTCCCACCAAATTGCCATAAGATTTCCCTAAGTTCGAAGGCAAAGTTGGTGAAGATCCTGGGGCTCATGCCACCACATTTCATTTATGGTGTTCTTCAAACTCGCTGAATGAAGATTCAGTAAGGTTGAGGCTGTTCCAGAGAACCTTAACAGGTACGGTGGCAAAATGGTATATCGAATTGCCTTCTGCTACTTTCAGTAGTTTCTGGGACTTGGCTAGTGCTTTTCTTAGCCACTTTCAGCTTCCGGTTCGATATGATTTCGGAACGGACTTGTTGTCTACTTTTAGGCAAAACAAGGCTACCCACATCTTGGATCATATCCAAGAGTGGAGAAGGCGAAAGAGCCTTATAAAAGCCACTATTCCTCCTGAGTTCCTTTTAGAGTGGTTCCTTAAATCCCTGTTGCCATACATATCTAAGGACGTATCCACCTCAAAAGTGACGAATGAAGAAGAAGCCATTCTCAGGGCCCAGCAATTGGATTTGATTTATTCACAATCTGGGATCTTATACGAGATTATCCCTAAGGCATCGAGGCCTACGCACGATGTGGAGAAGCCTAAGCCTGGACCCCATGCCGATGGTGTGGTTGGATCCGTTAACTCTCCCACCGTAGAGTCTTTGGCTAAGCAAATCCACCAGTTGTCTGTCAAGTAGTCTACAGTAGAGGCAGCAAAGGCTGCCCCCTCCCCCCATAGTGCAAATTTTTTTGCACAAACCTCTCAGAAGGGAAATCAGCAGCCCGGTGGGAAGAAAAAGAAAGGTAAGAAGGGAGAGGGAAACCAAAACAAGCAAAATCCCACGAACAATGCTGATGGGGGCAAGAAAGAAAAGAAGAAGGTCAAGTTCCCATGTAAGTTGTGCCACAAGGACCACCTTACTCACCTTTGTCCCATTATGGATCAAGCCCAGAAGCTTCTTGAAGCTCAACAACTAGCTGTCCTGAAGGATCCCTTTCCCCAAGGACAAAACTCTGCTTCAGCTTCTAACGTAGCAGGGGGCACTCAAACTACCCCTGACCCAAACTATATCAACATGGTTCGATCTTCGACTTTGTCGCAGACAAGGAACATAAACTATGAGACTGAGACTTCTAAGAAGGGTAAAGCTGTAGGTGAAACTTCTAACCCTCTCACAATAGAGAAACCTGCTGAAACTATGTTGAAGATACCAAAAGGTGTCTTCAAGAAGACCTTGCATAACCCTAATGCTAGGGCTGCTTCAAACTACTCTGTGGTTGAAGAATTAGCTCAAACTTCGTGTGCAATGTCAGCTTTAGAGGTGTTACAGAGTTGTCCCGCTCAGCGGGATGCCCTCTTAGCAGCTTTAGGTAGCATGGAATCTTCGAGTCTCATGGCGAAATTTCATTTATCTGACGTTAAAATTCGCCTGCCTTACCATGTAGCCTTATCAATAGATGTCTTCCATGGTGGTAAGACCATTGGAAGGGCAGTTGTTGATGAGGGGGCTTCTACATGTGTTATATCCTTGACCTGTTGGAAAGCTCTTGGATCCCCAAAGCTGGTCCCATCAAACACTTTGCTTACTGCTTTCGATGGAATATCCTTCCGTCCGCATGGTATCCTGTCAGCTTTTGAAATTAAGTTGGTGGGAAAAGCAGTGCCTATTGAAGTAGAAGTGATTGATGCTCCTTTGGACTACAATCTGCTTCTGGGAAGGAGCTGGACTTATGCGATGTCCGCTATTGCATCGGTCGTTCTTTGTGTAGTGGTTTTTCCACATGAGGGCAAGTTGGTTACTATTGACCAACTTGATTTTACCCGAAAAGGTCGTTTAGAGTCTAATGAGTCTGCTGTGCCATTGGTTGATAAGGTCAAACCTGCTGCACAGAGCTTGGGGGCTGGAATGTACACATCACTGATGGGCACATTTGATCTTCCAGCCTCGGTTAATTATATTGGTTCTACTAGTGTGGGGAATTCCATCGCTACGATTGTCGATAGGACTGATCCTTGGGTTCTCCCAACCCCCCATGAACCGGAAGTTCCCTTATCGGCAGTGGAGGTTGCTTATCAAGCTATCACTCAAGCCACTGTTGATCCCATTCCAGATCCTCTAACAGTCTCGGAATATCTGGAAGAAGTTTATTTGCCCGTATGGGCGGAAAACTCTTCGCATTCTACAGATTGTTTAGACATGGTTTTACCTTCCGATGAAGCTATTCTGGAAGCCATGAGTGGACGAGATAAGATTTGTGAGGATCTTCATCATCGATCCTATTTTCTTCCAGAACTAAGCAGAATAGAAAACCAAGAGTTTCGTTTGAGATTGTCAGAAGATGTTGATATACCTATTAATCCCTTGCCTAGGGAAGGAATGTTTGCCGAGGGGAATATGGAAAATATCTCTGCTACTATACCTATTAACATCTCTGTGAACCCTGATGTCATGGAAAACATATATATAGGTGCAAACTGCTCTCCTAAAGAGATTGCCATCTATACTGCCCTTTTTAAGGAATTCCACGATGTCTTTTCCTGGTCATATGAGGAGATGCCAGGCATAGATCCATCGATTGTTGAACATGAAATCTGAACATATCCTGATGCCAATCCGGTTCGACAAAAGTTAAGACCTGTTATCCCACGCAAAGTGGCAGCTGTGAAGGCATAAGTTGAAAAGCTGTTGAGGGCTGGTTTTATCTATCCCATCGCTTTGACTGAATGGGTTTCTAACCCTGTTCTTGTTGATAAGAAGCAAGGGACTATTCACGTTTGTACAGACTTTAGAGACCTCAATAAAGCCTGTCCTATGGACAACTATCCCACACCATTTATAGACCAAATCATAGATGCTTGTGCGGGAAGTGAGGTGTTTTCATTTATGGATGGTTTCTCCGGATACAATAAAATTCAAATAAAACCGGAAGACCAACATAAAACTGCTTTCATTTGTCCTTGGGGTACATTCGCATACAAGAAAATGCCCTTTGGATTGAAAAATGTTGGGGCAACCTTTCAACTGGCTATGAACTTTGCTTTTCATGACATTAAAGCCATTGTCGAACCATACCTTGATGACCTGCCCGCACATTCTCGTAAGAGGATTCAACATCCAGATCATTTACGGTTGATATTTGAAAGATGCAGATATTATAGAATTTGCTTGAATCCCCACAAGTGTGTATTCTGTGTAGAGTCAGGAAGATTACTCGGATTCATTGTCTCTAGTAGAGGCATCCAGGTGGATCCTTTGAAAGTTGAGGCCATTGTAAATCTGCCTCCTCCTCGTTCTCTCAGGCAACTTCAAAGCCTGCAAGGAAAGTCTAACTTTCTTCGACGTTTTATTGTTAACTATGCCAAGATCATGAAAGGTTTCATGCGCCTGCTTAAACAGGACACCCCATTTGTATGGGATCAAACCGCACAACTTGCGTTCGAGGCATTGAATTTTTTTTTGCTGTCGACACCCTTATTACGTCCACTAGATTATTCTAGGGATTTTATATTATATCTGGCCGCGTCGGAGTCAACCATTGGGGTAGTACTAGTCCAGGAGGACGATAAGCTTGTGGAGCATGTCGTTTATTATCTTAGCCGTGCTTTGGCCGGACCTGAACTTAGATACTCCCACGTTGAGAAATTAGCCTTAGCAGCTGTTTATACTATGCAGAGGTTACGTCACTACATTTTACTAAGGACCACCACAGTAGTGGCGGATGTGAATCCATTCCAATATGTTTTATCCCAACGGATTGTTGGGGGGAAATTTAACAAATGTATTGTCATTCTCCAAGAGTTTGACTTGGATTTCCAGTCCGCTAAGTCTAAGAAGTCCTTATTTTTTGCTGAACTTATAGCAGAATTTCCTATTGAAGAGAATGTAGCTGTTGAAGATGACTCATTCCCAGATGAACACGTCTTCTTGATATCCTCCTCTGATCCTTGGTACGGAGATATTCTTATATATCTCCAGACTTTGAAGTATCCTGCAGCTTCCTCGAGGGAGGAACGACGTAAATTACGCCTTCATGCCAAGAACTACCTCATTATAGGAGATACATTATATCGAAGAGGGGTAGATTCCGTTTTATGTCGTTGCCTTACCCACGAGGAAGTCGAGATTTTCCTAAATGATACCCATAGTGGAGCATGTGGGGGTCATTTATCTGGGTTGGAAATGGCCCAGAAGATATTGCGTGCCGGTTATTTCTGGCCCACGATCTTTAAAGATTGTGTGGAAGCAGTGAAGCGCTGTCATCCGTGTCAGATTTACACCAGGAAGATGCGGTCAGATCCTGCTCCATTATTTCCCGTTGTCTAGGTAGGCCCCTTTATGAAATGGGGGATTGATTACGTGACATGCAACCCAGCCTCAACTGGGGGGCATAAATACATCATTGTCGCTGTTGAATATTTTACGAAATGGGCAGAGGCAATGCCTACTTTCAAAGCCGACGGGGAAACAACAGCTTTCTTTGTATTCAATCAGATTATTGAACGGCTTGGTATACCCAAAGTGATTGTCATTGACCATGGCAGTCATTTTCAAAATAATATGATGACGGAACTGACTACCATGCTCGGATTTAGACAAGAACCTTCTTCTCCCTACTATTCGCAAGCAAACGGTCAGGTTGAGGCTGTCAACAAGACTTTAAAAACTATCCTTAAACGTACAATTGATGCAACCTGCTCTAACTGGCACATCATGTTATATCCTGCTCTTTGGTCCTACCGAACTAACGTAAAGACTGCTACGGGTTTTTCCCCTTCCAATTAGTTCATGGAGTGGAAGCAGTTACTCCGATTGAGTGTGAAATCCTGTCTCTAAATATAGCCGTTCATGTGTTACCTGATACGACTGAGCTTGAGGAACATCTGGTACATTTAGAACACCTTGATGAACAGCGTAGAGATGCGCTAACTGCTAATCAGGCTCATAAAAATAGGGTCAAAACTCAGTATGATAAATCGGTCAAACCTGGGGTTTTCTCTGAAGGGGAACTTGTCTTGCTTTGGGACCAAGATAAAGAACCTCTAGGGGCAATAAAATTCAAGGCTATGTGGTTAGGACCTTATGTCGTGTCGAAATTATTGAGTAAGGGCGCATATGAGTTAATCGATTTTGATGGGAATAAGCTGCCTGAGCCTAGAAATGGGCTCTACCTGAAAAAGTACTATGCTTAGGCTTAACACTTTTTCTTGTATTTTTACTGTATGTATTTTTTATGTACATTAGGTTGTCAGTTTTGTTTTTTATACTATTTCCTGGTTGTTGTAGATGTCTTCTGAATGGTATATAGGATTCGCTGATGGCGCCAGCCGTCACACTTGTAACTTAGCTTCAGCAACATGGGTTATTTATTCTCCCTCAGGACAGCTTGTTGCCGCGAGAGGCGCTTGTATAGGTCCTGCTTCTAATAATGTTGCTGAGTATAGGGCTGTAATTGAGCTCTTATGGGATGCTTTATCATGTGGCATCACCCAGCTTGAGGTCCGTTTGGACTCTCAGTTGGTGGTCTCCCAGCTCAATCAAGCTTATCAGGTACGAAATCCTATTTTATTACGTCAGTTCATGCAAATTCGTTTATTGGAAAGACATTTTGAAGTTATTAATTTTAATCATATTCCACAAAATCAGAATTCATTGATTGATGCATATGCTAATTACATTTTAGATTGGCATCTCACACATAATTTATAAATACATACAACAAACATATGAAAAACACTTGTAAATAAACTGACAACCAACATCAATATATATATATATATATATATATATATATATATATGTAAAATATTTGTCCATAGATAGGTCAAGTCTGATCCTTAGATCCCGTCATATACAAAATGTACAAAAATGTGGATCATAGTCCATCAAAATGCCCTAGCTCTACACTGGACCGCCCTGGTCACTAGGACCACCTTGGTCCCCATGATCTCTATGCACTCTGGCTTCCTCAGCCTCCTCGGCTTCGGCAGCCTCCATCGCCTCTATATATACGAGCACTGCTCTAACCACTCGTCTGAAAAGACGTAGCCAAACCGGTGGAACCCCAACTACAAACTCCTGCATGGCAGTCGGGATATGCTCTATCCGTAAGGTCGATACTCATTGGGTCAGCCTGGCCAGCTTCCCCTCTAGTACCCTGATCAATCCTAGATCCTCGCCTACAACAGGACAAACGAACATGCGAGGGTGCCCTTCAGGGTGGACCGATCCAATATCTGCATTTTGATACATGAATGGGATTAAGACTTGTACATATGTATATATCTATCATTTGAAAAATCCATACAAATTTGAAAAATGATAAAAATTTAAAAATTACTTACCTAGCTCTCCCCATGCTTCTCCTGGAGGGAGGATAAGGTTGGGGTCACCTCGAAAGTCCATCCCGGCATATGGAAACTGCTCCAATTCTGGTAGCTGTCGTTCCCACCAGGTATAAAAATCATCATCATAGACATTGTGTACCGAGTCTCCTCCTCCTTGACGGAGGAAGATGTTTGCCCACCTGCTCAGCCTCGGCTGACGTGGAGATCTGATCGGTAGCGGTATGGTAGGGCTCAATGCTGGCACTCTCTCTCGAAGAAGGACACTAATATGCTTGCATAGCCAAAATTGTTTCGTCTTCCTCTCTTACAGTCGGATAGTTGCCTCTTCATGATAGGGACAACTCCCGAGCACCAATCATAGAGAGCACCGCGAGAACAGTCAACTGCCAGCCTCATTTGGTTCCTTGTGGCCAAATGTAAAGAGAAGGATCCTGATATCGTCATGATGGTGCTAGCAAGAACCTAAAGAGTAAAGTCTTGGATATGTACAACTGGAACGCAGGTTCCTCTCTTTTCAGTACCCGGTGTGCATAATACATCTATATAGTTTTGGACACTTAAGGGGTCCCTGCCCCTGCCAGTGCCCTCTAAGTTCACCGGTGCCCCTCGTCGTGACAACCCGGTTATGAAATATATGTCTTCAGTGGTAATCTCCAAAGTTTCACCTTGTAAGTTGAACATCCCCAACTCATGATCCCAATAATTGACCATGAACTCAAGTATGTGGACATTGGCCCACATGGGCAATGTACAAAATAATTTTAGCAGCCCGCTTGTGCGTAATGCATGTATAGTGGGCGCACTTTGGAGCGCCGCTTGGTCCATTATTTTGTGCTCCCTTTCCCTCCATTCCAAAACCATCTTTTACCTAGCAAAAACAACTAATTTGATTCAGTTATTCCATACCAAAATTCAAAAATTTTTGTCTATTTTAAGCCTTTTATCCTTTGCGCAGCATATGCCACTGTCTAATTAGACAAGTCGCGTACTCTACACGACTGTCTAGTTAGGCAACTCGCGTACAGAACACGTATACACGAGTCTGTACACTAGCAACTCGCGTATGCGCCGTGCTACAGTTCAGGATGCTTTTAAATATGGAATTCATACTCAAACTTAATAATTGCTTGGATCACAATGAAGAGCTTAGGGTGTAGGCTCACCTGCAACTTGCGGATTTCGATTTCGTTGGTCCAATTGTACACAATGATCGATCAAAGGTAGAAGGCCAAACTTGCTTTTTATGGCTCAAAAGTTCAAATGATGAGTTTGTTTTGATTTTTTTCAACTATTTATAGCAATTATATTTCTTTAAGTGGGTCTTTTCCTATAGTTTGAAATTTCAATCAACTAATACCATATTTCTTTATGCTTTGGAACAGGTTTGTCACTTTTACAAAGTGTTGTTGCTCCAATAGGGTGGTTTTGTCATTTCCAATACATTTTGGCATCTTTATTCATTTCACATTAACCTTAGCATTCAACATTTTGCCACAGACTATGGTATTCTAAGCCACTAGTTCCCTGTTTTTACCATTGTTCTTCCGTGGATAGGACCCTTTTTTATGAGTATCCTTCTTATATGCCTATGTCATCTTTTTGGTACTCATGTCGCAATTGTTTCAGGTTTAGGGGTATCCTCTTAGCTATTTTTCACGCCAAATAGAGCTTCGTTTGAATCTCTTTTTACAAGCTATCCTTTTATAGGACTCCCCGCCCTTATGGAGTTTCTTTAGGCCCAGGTCTGACTCCTTCAAAACAGACTTGACTGCCGAGTTAACTCGTCTGTTCAAGCTTGTTAAGAATATGTGAGCGGCCATCCGCATTGGTGGTAGGTTATCTCTTTCTCGGACCATGCAGAATAATACGAGAAAGGATCGCTCTCTTTTATTTTGAATTGAGAAGAGTATTCTCAGGTATAGGTTTATCACTTTTCCGGACTTGAGGGACTAAATTTACGGAAAAGGAACACCCGGTTTGAGCTTAGTTTTCTCTTTTTCGTGCTCTGGACCTAAACATGAAAAATATTCCGAGTGTACTTTGTGTCTTTGTCATGCTCGTTAAACATTTAAGAACAAAGCAACGAGTTTATTGTTGTAAGCCCCATTTCTCATAACCAAATGGATCTTTTCGAGTGATCTTGCTTTCCTTCACACTCGTAAAACTCAAGCTATTTTATGCTGTTTTGGAAGGAGCATTGGGTAGGTGGTAATTTAACCTTTTTCGGACCTCCCTGACTAAGTACGAAAAATGTTTACCTTTTCTTCTACGGAAGTTAAGAGAGTTCTTCTGTGGTATGTTTTATACTTTTTCGGCCTTAGGAGACTAAATTGGACGAAAAAGGACCCCCATGGAGTCTTCTTCGGAGTTTTCAGACTCTCTAAATGTGAAAACACCAACTGAGCATGTACTAGTTTGGGCTCATTAAATCCACGAATCGGTGACACTATCAAGCATTATTTTCCCATCTCTTCAAGCTTGTTAAAAAATGAAGAGGGAACCGAGTTAACTTTCCTGGACTCGTTAAAATTTAACAGGGAAGGTAAGGAAGAAGTTTTCTCTTGTTTTCAGTAGTGGCAGCATGTCATCCTCGAACATAGCACTCTTTGTTTTTCGATATCCATGTTTCAGTGTTCACTTTTGTCCAACTATTACTTTGAGTTTCTTACTCCTCCTCTTGTCCGTTATACCTGGGGAATCTGATCATGTCTCCTACATGACATATAGGTCTAGTTGCTCTATCTATAAGTTCACCACTGCCTTGGGTCATCTCTGTGTTGTGCTCATTGTTCAAGGACTCTACCCAATGTCTGATCTATAGCCTGATCCCATCATTGTTATATATGTTATCTATTGTGTCTCCCTTCTTTTTCCCAATTCCTAGTCACTCTTTTGATCCGTTGGAGGATCTGTTTCCTTCCTTATCACAGCATGTTTCCGTTTTAGTACTTCCTGATGACGAATACCTAGAGTTTTGACGATCGTACCTCAGGATTCACTTTTCATCATTGGTGAATTCCTTTGCTTCAGTTGTCGATTATCTGATATTGATTGACAAACTGTTGAATCCTTTCCATGTTCGACTTCAGCTTACCCTTATTCACATGGCTTGGATTTTACTGGTTCCTTGGGATCCTTTATGAAGACCTTAGTTCCTCACCTATGGACTAAGTTGCGCAAGATTATGTTCTATTCATCTATACAGCTTCCAGATCTTTGAAGACTCATCATTATTGTATATTGTGGCTTCGATCCACCTTTGTAATATACGTGGTTTCATACTCGTATCATATGATGTACTCAAATATTGTAAAGGAGCTAGTGTTCCAGTAAATTGAACATAGCATCCTCAGATGTAACTTTGTATATGACATTACTATGTATTTGTTTCAGGTACTCTCTCTGCTCCATTGGATTTCTGAGTTCTCCAAAGATAAATATTATAATGTATTTCGGCCATCGTTTCTCTCTGACCTCACACGTTAGGGGGCATCTGTTATTCACCTTAATGGCACCTCTCCGTCTGAGTGCCGACATCCCTCATGTTGGAACACAAAAGGACATCTATGGATTGAGGGTTACCCAAAACACTATAGATGGGCTTATTATGAACTACATTCATCATCCATCCAGCTGGTTATTTTTACCCTTTAGCTATGCCAAGTTATATACACGACTCTCTATATATGCAACTCGCGTGTTGTACGCGAGTATCGGTTGTTGCATGTCGCGTATAGATGTATACGTGGGTTACCCTCATAGCAACTTGTGGGTCATACGCGAGTTTCCAGTATTGATACCCGCGTATATATACCTTTGACATTAAAAATAAAAAACACGCGATTATTTGAGATTAGTTAAGCATTTAACCTTAATCTCCTTAACTGTCTCAACCTCCTCAACCTTCGAAACTTCCTTATTTCACCAAGTATAAATACAGGCCTTGGGGAGGGTGTTAGATATATACACTTGGAGAGCAAAGTTATGCTGGTGGAGTTTACACAGAAGTCTTTGGAGCAGAACTCAGAATCCTTTGGCTACAGAGGAGTCCTTGTCTCAGGCGTTGGGTTGTAATCTGAACTCTTTCCATTATTGTTAATAAAGAGAATCCTTCTTCCATATGTGTCTTGAATGTATTTCATGTATTGTGGTTGATAAATGTTTATGTTTCAGTATTCTGTATATTATTTATCTAACCTGTTTATATATATGAATCATCTTGTATTTGGAAGATTGACTCTTGACAGGTGAAGGAGAAGCATCCCTGAAGGCTTTGGAGAAGAAGCAGAGTGGAAGAGGACAATCTAGGATCAACCGTCGTGTATCAGGTGAGTCTTTCCTATCCTCCTATTTCCTTTACTGCACTTTAGAGTCGATTGCCTGCAAGTTTCTTGAGTATGTTGGTAACCCCAGACCTTCGATTATAAGGTGTTTATTCCTGTACAACAGGGATCTTCCTACGAAATGGTGGGGAGTTTTGATAAATATATGTAAGGAAAAAAATACTAAACATAATCTAAAATACAAAAATCAAGAACGGCTGACATACACACATTACACAGAGATGTACCCTGGAAACCCAAAACTAGGAAAACCAACATTCCTGAGAGTTTATCGACTCTCTATTTCATTATATTATATTTTTCTCTTAACAATACAATATTACAACATCCAAAACCATAATCCATTAACCCTAATTATATTACAACCCCACTTCCTAAACTAGAATTAGTTTACAATGGGCCATAAAACCATGGACCAAAAACAACTCAAAATAAACAAAAAATAGAACAAAAAAATTTCTTTCAAGGGTTTTTACCCCTAACCCCCGATGGCTCACTAGATCCCCATTCCTCCCTAGATGAGAGGGTTTATTAGCTCCTTAGGATCCATCTTTCCTTGGCACTGCAAGAAAACACCTTCTAGCAGAGTTTTTTTAGAACCTCTCCAAAAAATGCCTCCTCTGTCTATTTATAGTGGAGGTTGCTAGGTTTTAGAAGATATTTGATTAACAATGTGATTCAATGGGAAAAACACATCTATTCACTCACATATAATTCACATTAGTGCATCATTAAGCACGAAAGACGAAATAACTTGATATTTAATGAAAACAATTTTTTGTTTTTGTTTTTTGTTTTTAATTTTAACACATGATTCTTCTGGTGAATTCCGTATGACAAAAAACATCAGTGCATAACTATAATGAATTCACATATTTATGTCAATTTTTTATAGATAATGACATGTTTTTATTATGCATTAGATACATGGTAGCGACCGGGTGCGTGTTTGCCAAGAGTGCACCCGTGCTCAATAATAAATGAAGCATCAAGACAAAATAAAATAGTCATTAATATAAGTTTTTAATATTTAAAACTTAGAGGATGCGTAATAAATAAGTAAATGCAATTGTGTCCATTATACTTTTTTCTCCTACGATATGTTCGCGGACAAAATGAAAATATAATTCAATATTTTTTAAAGTCTTTACAAACTCCCTAGTGTGGAAAACTTTGTTATGTATCTAAGTATTTAAGAACAAATATTTTAAATATTAAATTTAATATTACTTAGCTAATCGTAGGGTCACGCCATTTCATTGAAACTGTGTGTTTAGACCTATAAAAGGTCTTCTCTCTTATTGTAAGAATCCATCATTCAATTATTACTATTCATTTTGGCTATTTTGAGTTTTTGTGGGTTTCGATTACGTTCGCTCCAAATTTGTATCAGAGCCTCGTTCGGCTCCTTGAGATCCTCCATTTCACTCTTCTCCATCTGTGGAGTCCACCAACTCCACGCATCCCTCCTGCACATCCCCACTGCCATCTTGCCTCCTACCTTCATTCTCCCTCGTGCACCGTTGAACACCCACCTGCATATTCCCTCTTAGCCCCGTTGTCTTCACATACCCCTTCCTTCCTTCATGCTTTCCCCTGATCCCATCTCCCATTTCCCCCATCTCTCTTCTATCATCCACGCCTCGCACCAACCTTCTCCTCGCCCCCGCAACACCCATCCGTCGTCTCTCCCCAACCTCCTGCGTGCACCCTTCTGCTACGTACCCTCCCTGTCCCTTCTCCCATCCACCTTGTGCAGCCAGCACCCGTGCCAATTCCTCCATGCTAACTCCTCCGTGCCATATTCCTTCTTGCCCTCATACCTCCCTTCACATGCTCCTGTCAGTCTCCCCCTCCGTGTGCATATTCTCTTCCACACAACGAAACCCTAAAAACATTAATAATATTTAAATATCACATTTTATTTTTATAAATAAATATTATTATTATTAGTAAACTTTATTAATAATATTATTTAAAAATAAAAATAAAAATAAAAATAAATATTAAATATAATAATTAATTATTATATTTAAGATCTTTTTATCCTAGAGTGGAAAAATTCCTCTTTGCACAAGGAATATGTTAGATATGAAGTAAATTAAGGAATGAATGGATATTTTGGAGAAAAACCAAGTCCAGGATTCTAAAAGTCTTGAAGGTTTACACTCAAGGCTTGACTAAATTGAAGTAGAGCTACACAAAGGAAAAAAAGAATTATCATACATCGTCAAAAGGGAAGTCAACTAAGCTGTATCATGGGAGATGGAGGGAATAAGAAGAGAGATATCATTAGGGTTTGAAACTAGATTAAGCAAACTCAAGTAGTATTTAGAAGAAAAGATAACCAGAATAGCTGGCAATGTGTCAGGGGAAGACCAACCCTCCTCAAGTTCAATAAATGAAAATCATTATAAGACAATTCCTCCCCAAGGAGAGATCCCACAAGAAGAGATCGGTCACAATCATTCTCCAAATCGTGAACAACCGCTCTCTCCTCCCAAGCCACCAATAGATGGATATCAAATGAAATCCAAGTTAGAATTGTCAAAATTCAATGGTGAAACAAAACAGAGGGTGGTGTGGATCAACAAGGCAAAAGAATGTTTCTCCATACACAATATCATATCCGACGAAGAAACAATAAAATATGCCTCGATGCAACTAGAATATCGAGCATACAACTGGTTTAGATGGTGGAAGGTTACAACACAGAAAACTAAGCTCAATTGGAACACGTTCAAAACTGAATTCTCTAAAAGGTTTGAAGATTTAAAAGAAAAATACTTCTTTGCAAAGCTCACAAGACTGCATCTGAAAGGTGACGTCGATGAATACACTGACGAATGGGAATCCCTAGTGACACGTGTGCTAGAACTCACCAAAAGTCAACGTCTACAAACTTATGTGTACAGACTCAAACCATATATCAGGGATGACCTAGAACTATTAACTGTATCAACCCTGGATAAGGCCAGACACAAGGCAAAAATCATTGAAGACAAATTAAAAAAAACATGGAACAAAAACCATGATAAAGATCAAAGGTTCGTCCAAAATACCAAAGATGACACAAAATACCAGCCACCACATCTAAGAAGTGACAACAAACCCACTTTAGAAGTCCAACGAATGAAAGTGTAAATATTGCGGAGAGAAGTGGGACCCAAGACACAGATGTTTGAAACATAAACCACCAAGAACCTATATCAATGTGAAGCAAAAGAAGAAGAAAAACCAGACAGTGATGAATCTGACATAGAAGATACAAGTGACCTCCAAAATCCTCCATTAGATTCAGAATATGAGGAAACACCCAAGATATCGATTGCAGCCATAATAGGAATACACCAACCATAGACATTAAAACTTAAAGGCAAAAATAACAATGCTGTCGTCCTATTCGACACAAGAAGTACTCATAATTTCATTGATGTAAGTGTTGCAAAGGGGATTAACCTTTTCATATATCCAGTACCTAACATGAAGGTAATGGTTGCAGATGGAAAGAATATAAAAAAAGTGGGAAAATGCCACAAAGTTAAGATGCAAATACAAAACTATAACCTTGAGTCAGAATTCTATGCAGTACCCTTAGGAGGAGTTGATGTAGTATTAGGAATTAAGTGGCTTCAAACACTAGGTACCTGCTTAGCCAACCACCAAGAATACTTTCTAAAGTTTAGGTGGCAAGGAGAAAAATACAAGTTGCATGGGTTTCAACCCCTTGCACACAAATTGTGTCATCCCACAAAATGGAGAATCTAATTCGGAAGGGAGCACCAACATATGTGGTGCAATTCCAAGAGATGGAATTATTAACTTCATAAGTGGTTAAACCAGGTCAACCAGTTATCCAAGGACTAATACAAAAGTACAAAAAATTATTCGAAGACCTCCCCATGGAGTTACCACCAGAAAGGAAGATCGAGCATGCCATCAAAATCAAGTCTAGATCAAGCCCCGTCAATATTAAGCCTTATAGATATCCACACCATCATAAGACAAATATTAAGAGATTAATCCACGATTTTCTAAAATGTGGAGTGATATACAGAAAGTCGGAGTCCTTATGTTGCACCAATAGTATTGGTACGAAAGAAAGATGGGTCCTTTAGGCTATGCATCGACTACAGAGGACTAAACAAGATAACCATTAAAGACAGATTCCCCATTCCATTTGTCGATGAAATGTTGGAAGAGCTTCATGGTGCAAGGTACGTTTCAAAATTAGACTTAAAGTCGGGATATTACCAAATGTGGTGACGACAGCTTTCCGGACCCATGAAGGACATTATGAGTTTAAAGTAATGCCTTTTGCGCTAACTAACGCTCCAACAACCTTTCAAGAAACCATGAATAACTTATTTCAGCCATTCTTAAGAAAGTTTGTAGTATTTTTTTTCGATGACATCCTCATATACAGTAAAACATGGAAGGGACATCTCACACAGTTGGATCAAGTACTTGCTATTTTAAAAGTGAATCAGTTCTACACTAAGATGTCCAAATGCACGCTTGGTAAGGAAGAAGTGAACTATCTTGGTCATGTAATATCCAAAAAATGAGTCAAGGTGGACCCAGAAAAAATCAAATCAATCACAGAGTGGCCCAAACCCACTAACATATCCAAATTAAGGGGATTCCTTGGACTAACCGGATATTACCAAAGATTCATCCGAAATTATGTGCACATAACCGCCGCTTTATCCAAACTTCTAAAAAAGAATGCATTCCAGTGGAGTGAAGAAGCAAACAAGTGTCTTGAAGAACTGAAAAGAATTATGTCCCCCACACATGTACTAACTACCCCATATTTCTCCAAGCCTTTCGTAATAGAATGTGACGCTTCAGGTTATGGTTTGGGAGAATTACTAATGCAAGACGAGAACTCGATGCCTTTGAGAGTATAAAACGAAATAAACGAGAACAATTGAAGTCTACATATGATAAGAAAATGTTAGACATTATGCATGCATTAGCAAAGTGGTGACAATACCTCCTAGGAAGCAAATTCATGATCCGCACAGACAACGATAGTCTTCAATACCTACTTCAATAGAAAACATTATCCACAGAACAACATAAATGGATAGAAAAAATTGCTACTTTCTACATGGAAATAATATAGAAAAAGGGGAACGAAAATGTTGTTGTAGATGCACTCTCCAAAAAATTTGAGGACATGACCTCTTATTCCATTTCAGTGATAATTTTAGAATGGCTAGAAGAAATACAAAGCGAATATGCCAAGGACCCAGAAACAAGCACTATAATTCACAATCCCAATCATGACTCCAAGTTTGAATGGAAAAAATATATCCTTTGGTATAAAGGGAGGATTTATTTAAAATCAAACTCTAAATTCAAGGATAAGGTAATGAAGGAATCCCATTATTCACCAGCTAGAGGACACATGGGATGCTTGAAATTTTATTATAATGCAAGAAGGTCATTTTTCTGGAAGGGAATGCAAAAGGATATCCAACAATATGTGGCAGAATGCGAAAAATGCCAAAGGAACAAAATTGCAAATATTTTAACCCCAGGGTTACTCCACCCCCTACACATTCCAAACCAGAAATGGGAAGAGATATCAATGGACTTCATCGATGGGTTACCTCTGTCGGAAGGAAAGGACAAAATATTTGTAGTGGTCGATCAATTAACCAAATTTGCACACTTCATGGCAATAACATAACCAGACACGGAAAAAAAAATTGTACTAGATATATTTTGCAAGAATATCTACGAATTATGATGGCTTCCCAAAAGTCATCGTCAACGACAGAGATGCAAAATTTAATGGAAAATTTTGGAGGGAATTTTTCAAACAAGTAGGCACATCACTCAATATGAGCTCAGCTTACCACCCCCGAAGAGATGGTCAGACTAAAGTCGTAAATAAATTCTTAGAATCCTATCTATGTTGTTTCGTAATATATAATAAAAACCATTGGTCTCAATTGTTACACCTACCAGAATGGTGGTACAATTCAACGTACCACACCTCCGCAAAAATGACCCCCTTCCAAGCTTTATATGGGTATGAACCTCCAAATTGGAAGGAGTTAGTTCTAAATGACACTAATGTTCCATAAGTAAGGAACCAACTAGAGAAATCTCAAAAAATGATTGAAATACTCAAGGATAACTTAGTCACGACACAAAACTGTATGAGGAAACAAGCATATCAACGCAGAACCGAAAGAGAATTTGAAGTAGGAGACTGGGTGTTCATAAGAATCCAACCCTATAAACATGTATCTCTTAAACAAGGGGGGAAAACAAGCTAGACCCAAATTTATATGGACCATACCAAATCACCAAGAAGATTATTCAAGTTGCGCATAAATTACAATTACCTAATAAAAGTCGTATCTACAATGTCTTCCATGTATCATGTCTCAAAATAATGTTGGGGCAACATCAAATGGTGCAAACAATACTTCCTATGTTAGATGACGAAGGAAGGGTCATTTTGAAAGCAGAGGCAATCACTGTAACTAGAGAAAGAAGACTTCGTTCTCGAACACTCAAGGAATATCTCATTAGGCGATTTTTTTTTCGAGATGATCAATACCATCAACGAAGGCATAACGGTTTCGTCAACAATATATGTCTTTACCCTTGCTTTAAGGACAAAGCATTCTAAAAGACGACGAGAATGTTATGTATCTAAGTATTTAAGAACACATATTTTAAATATTAAATGTAATATTACTTAGATAATCGTAGGGTCACACCATTCCATTGAAACGGTGTGTTTAGACCTATAAAAGGTCTTCTCTCTTATTGTAAAAAACCATCATTCAATTATTACTTTTCATTGTGGCTATTTCAAGTTTTTGTGGGTTTCGATTATGTTCGCTCCAAACTTGTACAAACACATCAGTGTGTTTTAATTTATTGTGCACTGCTTGAGCTCCGTAATCTGAAATTCAATGGCGTGGTTAACAAAATAAGGAGCAAAGGTGCACCATTGTAAACAACGCCCCAAAATAGGCTAAAATAAAAAAACCGCCCGGTAATTCGATAAATATAATTTGGTATTTTTAAAAATATTTACAGATTCCTTGGTGCGGTAGTGTTGTACAAACTCAGTGGTGCACTTCCATTCTATTACGCAAAGCTCAATTTCCACAATCCGAAATTCAACGATTCACTCAATGGACAATGCGCACCAGTGGAACATACTATGAAGGGAAACATAGTAGGGTGAGATAATACACCGCTCCATAATTTCAAAAATATAATTTGGTATTTTTTTTACTTCCACAACCTCCTTGGTGTTGTAAAGTTGTACAAACACTCTGATGCGTTGTCATTTATTGTGCACCATTTGAATTCCACAATCTAAATTTAGGGGGTGTGCTTACTCAAATAATGCACGTTGGTGTAACATAGGATAAAGCGCACGAGTAAAATAAAAAATGTCTTGTAATTTCATAAATATAATTTGCAATATTTTAAAATATCCACAAACACTTCAGTGCGATAAAGTTCGGAAAAAACACCACGGAATTTTGATTTATTTGTTTACCCATTGAATTCCTCTGCGAGGGAAACAACGTAGTGGTGCAACATATTGTAAAGCGCACCACAATAGGGTAAAATAATAAAAACTGCCTCATAATTTCATTTTTACATTTCATCTTTTTGAGAAGAGAGTATCGGTGCAAGACATTAATATGTGGTGACACCATCTTTAGTGGTGATTAGTTGTCACATTCTCTGCTCTTTGATTGACTAGTTCATTAGACATGTGGACATGTTTTCCAATTGTGCAAAATAGTTGGAAAACTTGATTTCTTGTGTAAGTACCAACCATGCTTCATAAGATGGAAAGACAACAAGTAAAATGTTTCTTACCTATTTATTTAAAATTGTAGTGGAATAAAATTTAAAATTTGTTAGTAATTTGCTTATTTATTTATTTTATTTTGTACAATACATTTGGGACTTTCAACTTGAATAGGATGCGTCGCACTCTATTATGCACTCTATTATGTTACAGAGAGAATCATTGATGGTGCATTCCTAGGTGAAATATGCATCCCACTAATGGAGTGATACTGTAATTTATGCATTATTAATGCCAGAATCACATTTACTTGGTGATGCACTAGTGTTTGTTATAACTAAAAGCACCATTAATGATGCTTCTAAGTTAATTCAATAAGCAAACTGTTGATGCTGCGAGAAGTTTCTCCTCTGGTAGTTTGTGCACTTCAAAAAAATTATAAGCACGAGTAGTGGCATGTATACGTATTTAAACAATATTTGTTAATCGCATTGATAAAAACTTGAACATTTTTTTTCTAAAGCTGCATAATCTATTAAGCGGAAAAAACAAAAGTTACATATGTGGCAAAAACCAGAGGAGGTTGCAGGTGGTGAAACCACCACCCGAGCCATTCAAAAATAGTGAGGCTGTTATAGAAGGAGTCCATAGTCTTAAGAAGCCAAAAACATCCTAGATTACATACGTTTGAGCTGTTTGTTCTTCCATCCCACAAAAAATATAGTTCCAACTGAAATATACACATATAACAAAAATACATGAAAATACAGTCCGAACCGGGGGGAGATCACGATGCTGCAGAGAACACGAACATAGACCAGGGGGAGGTTTCTCTTCCATAATGGGGCATGACCACCCCCCCTCCTTAGAGTTGATGATAGTGTTGGTGGTGGCGGCTATCGCAGGCGGAGGGGGTGTCTGGTTGCTCGACCCCTCACCTTCCTGCACTCGTTTGAATAATGGTTCTATGGTGGATAGGATGCGAAAGGGTACACTGGTAGCCACATTCTAAAATGGAGCCGAACCGATGTCCACCGACCTTCCTTCTGTTGCGTTGCCACATCCTACCTCCATGTTACCAACTAGTCTTGAACTGCTGGCTAGACACTTCCAAGCAAAGGTGGCGTCCAAGTTGCTGAGCTGCGTGCCCATCTCAGTCATTTTGGCCTTAACCGAGAGGAAATTGTCGTGAGCCGAACTCCAACTCCCTAGCATATCCTCCATGAGGACTCCCATCATATTCTTAACCGACCAATAATGGTTGGTTTTTCCTCCCCCTCTCCCAGTGGCCAGATGCTGGTTAACTAGGCGTCCTTCCCAACTATCAATTAAAACTTGAACACGAATAGATATATTCACCTCATAACCTTCCTCCACTATGAAACTGAGCCCATGCTGTGATTTTCCTTTGTCTTTGTTGCCCCTCTTGGGGGTGCCCCTTTTCCTAGACATGATGAGAAAGTCAGTTCCTAGATGTCGAAAATGGAGGTGGAGGAACTGAATAACCCAAGGTGCCTGGAGAGGATGCAGAACCTTGAGGATCTTCTAAGGGTGCAGGAGGACATTGACGAACTTGAGAACACACAATACCATAGGAAAACCCCCGCCCACAAGAAAACACTAGACCATACCAAACGAAAACACCAGACCGCTGAAAAGATCCCACTGCGACACATCGACTGATATTGCCATGTTCTGCCATGGCTCACCATTTAAAATCGTCCCTCTGTACCTGAAAGAGATTTACACGCTGCATATTAACCACCAAGAGAACCAGAGTAAATGCGATGGAATAGGTTCGAGCCATGGCTAGCCTAAGACTAGACGTTCTCACCCACCCGCGCATTGAGTCTGGGGGGCGATGAGGGGGTAATAAAGACCTTGACATGCATGGTGCCATGCGTCCGAATCTAGAAACGAGGTGCCATGTGCTAGAGGTGGGGCTCGTTGGAACCTGCATGTGGGGTAAAAACTTGAACATACTTAATCATTATTGTTTTGGTTAATAATAAGCATCGTTAATATTGCTTTTTATAAATAAAAATGCATTGAAAAAACACGCAAGTAATTGTGCTATAAAGTTTTAAAAACATGTAATGGTTTTTCATTATATGATGTACTCACCATAAATTGTGCATATAAATAATGAAAACCCAAAGCACTATAAATAGTGCATATGAATATTGAAACCACACTGTATCAATACGGAAACCCAAAACTTACAATTGGGTATGTGGTGCATGTATTCTTAGGGAACTTGGATGGTGCATTATTTTGATAGTGATGCATTGGTATTATCAGTGCCCTTTAATAGGGAAGCACCAATGATCACTACCAACTTCCACACCACATTAATGGTATGGTTAACGCATTAATGGTTTGGTTAACTGGTGCATTTTTATTAATAATAAACACTGACATTACTATCTTTTAGATTATTTATATCATTAAGAAATTGCAACCATTTGTATCTTCAGAATTTCCATTATGCATGGTCAACTTTTTCTCCTCATGCATAGAATTAACATGGACATGAACACTCCTTATTTGCACAACTCTCCATTTATGCATTGTTCTATATACATGAGAATAATCCAACTCAATCTAATGCTCAAACGAAACGAAATTCTACTTTGTCATATATGACTATGATCACTAGACTTGGGAAATTTAAGCCCCTGGTAGTTCTTACTTATTTCACAATGAAACATATCAACATATTCTGAAACAAATTCACTCTTTTTACTTCACCTACTTGTAAAGTATTCAATCTTCCCTAACCATTCTATTCGATCTCCAAATAACCATGTGAGAGAGAATCAAGAGAGTTTTATTTAATCTAGTTAGATTAGGGTAGTAGTGTAATCCATTTGCTTTAACAATTCCCTTTGAATTCATTTTGGATGCAAAGATGTAGGATTTTCATTGGCCAGTGATAGGGTTAGGGTTTTTAGGGTCCTAAGGACAAGGTATTATTAGGTGTTATAGCTATATGATATAGTTGTAAGGTCTAGTGGTAGTACTTGGCCCAATCCTTCAAGGCACTAACGAAGGAGGAAGAATCCTTCCCTTAGTTGTATTACCCTACTACACAAGCATTAGAGAGTAATATTCCTGAATGTTGTGCTTAGTGCCACTATAGAAACCAAAAGGTTGATTAGATTATCTACATATGGTTTGAGGTTCCCTAGGGGTCTTCTTATATACTCAAGGGTGTGTGTAAGTGAGATTTTGTATATAGGTGTTGTTCGATGTGGTACTACTCTAAAGGGTACCAAAAAAGGTTAAAACGGTGTCTATAAGAAACAACCACTTTCTAAATGCATCCTAAATAAGAAATGGATTAGAAGTTAATTGCAACGTAATTAGCGTTGTTAATAACTTAACTAGTTAAACTCAAAATTACATTAGAAGTATTTTTTGATTGCACACGAAACAATGTGAGGTAAATCAATGTGGTTAATGATTTAGCACGTATAATGATGTGTGCTTAGCTAACAATTTTTAAATTTTCATGGGCACGAGTAACAATCCAAAAATTCCCCCCTTTTTTCCCCATTTCATTTCACACAAAACCTCTTATCAAACTAGGTTGTCTTCCCTACTTGAACTCACTCACAAATGTTGTAATATAACCCTGCTAACATAATAGGCCACTCTTAAGAAAAACTAGCAAGCAAACCCTGTGAACCCTAGGTTGGATCTCATACATAAAAAAAAGTCATTGATCAAATCATATCGGCTGTGATTCCAGATCAAACCAATTCATAATGCATGGAAATTTTATGAACAAAGATAATGGATGATGGCGGTTCACTGGTAAGATAAGTTTTAATTTTTTTTATCAAGGCTTCAATGTTGTTTTAGATGATGGAGGTCCACTGGTTGTGTTTATGTTTGATATTCTGAGGACATTTACTAAGGTTTCATGAATTTTAATCAATGTAATTGCTGAAAATCCCTTTTTGTTTCATTTATATATTTTTATAAAGCTTATATCCTTTGTTTTCTAATTTTTGTTGTACAATTTTTAGATCATATGGGGCTCATAAGATTTGTGTGTGTGTGTATGCAACTCCGTAACCTTGGTTGGAAGGAGAAAATAAATAAAAGGTTCTTACTAAAGGTTAGTGTAGCATTTATATTATGCCTATAGAACTAGATTGCTTTTTTCACTATTGATTTCCAATTCAGAGATCACCTATGTAACCTTTGTAGCCTATTTGGTGTATGCATATGATAGTGGAAAACTTATGTTTCAAAATCCTTCACTATATGAAATAAAATCACTCTTATCTTCAAGGTCATATGAATATCACAAAAAACATTCCACTACAGTCATCAATGAAGAGTTTTACATGGGATCTAGGTAAGATGTGACTCCCTTATTGGAATATGATTGTCTTATGAATATTGGAAGAAAGGAATTCATTCAAATGGATGGGGTCCTAGTTCATAGCACAAATTCATTTGATTTTACCATAAAGGAAAGAATGTATGTCCACATTTAGTATGAAAATTTGTCTGGTATGCCTGAAGAAGAGTCATTGAAAATTCCATATCCTATGGAAGCTTTGAATTGTTCAGTAGATGTTTCCACTAGTGGAACATTCTGTTGGGTAATAATTTTTGAAAATAATTCGGGATGTTATGGGTAGAGGCCACAATATTCCTGAAGGATGTGGATTGACATTCACAAGATCTATTCTATACAAAACAAGGTTTATTCATCTCAATTGAAATCATTGATGGTGAGTATACACGTGTATCTTTTAATTAATATTTTTTAGTTCATATCACAAAAATTTCTTTATCGTAACTACAGTATATTTATTTTTATCATATATAATGTTGATGTTTTCTTTACTATGATCTCAATCAAAAGGAAAGGCAAGAGCACTTGAAATGGGGAATCTTTTTTATATCATTTTATTGCTATGAAAGATGATAAGCACACCACTTTCCAACTTCTTGCAACAAAATGTGGTGATGAAGTTGTGACTTCCAGATTAGCTGCCTCTACATAATATGTAACACACAATGCATTACCATCATATCTTGGAGTATTGCAGCCACAACGAATTCATCGTCACAACATCTGTATTCTTTCCTACAAAGTTTTCAACCACATAAGGTCGTGTAACATGATACGTAGTGAATATTTTGTGGAAATTCCTTGCTAACATGAAAGTTTCATGGTTACTTTTGAACTTATTGTAATGCATTCTATACCTTGTGGGATTGTGAAGATAAAAAATTCACTAGGGTTCACCATAGAAGGCTATGCGAATATTAAGGAGGTTGTTTTCTATACATGGCCAACCTTTCCTGATTGATATCAACTATCTTTAGGCTCAAGAGATGATACACCTCTTGGTAAATGGAGAGTGGGACCAACATTTAGATTTCTTTATTCTTGCAATAGCCTACTTCCTCATGTACATCTGCACTTTTCATGGTATTCACACCAATGGGATCCTATCCATCGTTGTTATGGATTGGGGATAAAGACGGGTGCACTCCATTTGGAGATGTAAACATTATACCTATCATAACTATATGGTGAATTAAGTATGCCAAATCTATGGTGAAATATTTTATGTATATATATATATATGTGTGTGTGTGTGTGTGTGTGTGTGTGTGTGTGTGAATATTTTATTTGTTACATATGGTCATTTGTGTCATGACTTATTGCTTTTGTTTTATCAATGGCTTCTCTTTTCCAAGGAAAAAATATTTATCTTTGGTCTTTAAAAGTTTAAAATCAAAATATACATTTGTTATCGTATGAGATATTTAAAAGATACATATTTTCTATATTCAAACAATCTATCCTAATAAATACTTATTACAGTCTTCCATAATCAACAAAATATATGGTGAAATTTGTATGATAGATACGTGGTGTGATATGTATGGTGAAATATGTTTTTTTTCCTAGGAAAACAATCATATTTTTCATTTCAGAGCAGAAATAAAGTACTTTCTTGAAGAAACATTAAGGTGAAAATCCAAAGGAATGAACTCAAACATCATCACTTCAAAGTATACTCTATTTTTGTAATCCGTAAAGGAATTACTAACAACCCTAAAATTGGATGAATTAATGACAAGTGGAATATTGATAAGGAATTGGACTCATAGACAATATAGAAGCATGAAGAACAATATGATACTGAAAGTATAAGTATGAATAAGCCATTATGACACTTGTGCTAAGTAATCTTCCTCTGAGAATAGAGCACATAGTCAATTGATGCAACAAAGAAACAACCTTAAATAAGAATTCACTGTTCTTGGACAATCAAAAGGGTTAAGAAGGTTTGAAACTTGAATCCCTAGAACCTCAAGAAAAACCTATTTGAATACTATGAGTAGTTCTTTGAACGGACTTATAAGTTCTTCAAAAGAACTATTAGTTCAACCCAAGAAATATTTTAGGGCTTGATTGGATAAACAAACGACATGGATAGGTCGACCCTAAAACCAAGTGCGAAACTCTTTAAATAAGAAACCTCAACATTGACATTTGAGGTGTGGAAGTGTGCAAGTGAAAAATATCAAAATAGGGGTGAAGGAGCAAAACTAACTAATGATGAACAAGGGAAAAATATGAGCATGAAGAGTGATGACCAGGGTTGACTGAGCTACATGAGTAAAAAGTCACGTATGTATGCTTACTGTTTAATATTTTTGGATATTGTAAATCCTTTCAAAGACATGTATGGGATATTAGGGTCTATTTTATATTCGATATTTTAGAGAAAAGTTTGAATATGAGACAATGATAAGGTCATTATATTGGATGAATAATAAAAATATGTCATAATCCATAAATATGTTTACTATGTCACAAACCCTGTGATGGCCCACTTATTTGAAGGTTTAATTAGGAACATAAGTTTGTATACACGGAATAACATTAGAAATGAAAAAGACACGAGCCTTAATAGTTGCTTGATGAAAGAAGATTAACTGTGCAAGTTATTTCTTGAACCTTGAGAACATCTTCAACAAAAGTTTTTTCATTGAGTGGGATATTATTGTCACAAAGACAAACCTTGTAAAAGATTGGTGTACAGACCCCGTGAAACTTTTCATAGCAAAGAAATTAGTGTAGATCATATTAGACCTTGTGATGTACTCAGTTCAAAAACTAAAGATATTTGATTGCGGAACTTAAAGATATGCGATTAGAGACATATGATTGCATACCTTGAAGAAACGTGATTACATAACTTGTGGACATATAGTTGAACAATTTTGTTGCAGTTCTTGTGAAGTTTTAAGCACAAACCCTATGAAATCCTCAATAGATACTTTGTAAAGTACACACTATAGATCTTGAGAAGAACTGAGTACAAATATTAAAGAGACAGCGAACAAACTGTATTGAAAACATTAATGCAGACCTTTCACTCAACTACAAAACTTTGAAAATAAGAATAATATTATGAAGATTCATTGTTGTTAGTATGATTAGAATTTTATAGAATATTGACAGAGTTGAGAGCCATAATTGAGCATACATATACATATGTTTTGTTTTCAAACTAGAGTCCTAATACCTACTTTTTACAATATTCCTAATCATCAAAAACATATCCTCTAGGGGTCTGCACTTTCTAAAAACATAAATGTAACATAACGTATTTGTTTAAATACGATTATGCATTCTTAGCATGAACTTTTATGCTTATGGATTGCATTTTACACCAAGTGTTCATAACAATCATAAACGTTAAAATTGCATTTTCCATAGGTTGACTATGATGATATAAGTTTAGGTTATCTAAAATTAACACAAGGATGTTTTCTCAATATATCTATCCATCCTATTGTTAGAGGTGAGTTGTCATTGATGTCAAAAAGGGTGTCATTGATGTTAATCAATGTGTTTATCTATTTGATACTGAATCATGGAGATGAGAGAAGAAGAATGTGATTAGATTTGACGACAAAACCCTATGATATTTGTGAACCATTCACAAAATCCTAAAATTACATTAACCCTCATGATAGTCCATGACACTTGGAGACCTCTTTGAAGCCCTTACGATCTTAAATATTTGTTCTAATTTAGTAGATCTTATGAACATAAGTGAATAGTAGATTGAACAAACATTAAGGTGAAAATCCAAAGGAATGAACTCACACATCATCACTTCAAAGTATACTCTATTTTTTCAATCCCTAAATGAAGTCCTAATAACCCTAAAATTGGACGACAGAATGACAAGTGGAACATTGATAAGACATTGGACTCATAGATAATTTAGAAGCATGAAGAAGAAGATGATACTCAAAGTCTAAGTACGAATCATTCATAAGGAAACTTGTGTCAAGCAATATTCCCTTGAGAATATAGCACACAATTAGCTAATGCAACAAAGAAACAACCTTAAAGAAGAAGTGAACTCTTTATTCTTGAATAGTCAAAAGGATTAAGAAGGTATGGAATTTGAAGCACTAGCACCTTAAGAAAAACTTATTTTAAGACTATGAACAATTCTTCGAAAGAAATTTTAAGTTCTTCAAAATAAATCTAAGGTTATACCAAGAAAGGTTTTGGGGCCTGATTGGATAAACAAACAACATGACTAGGTTGGCCCCAATAGCAAGAGTAAAATTCTAGGTGGAAATTTCATAAATACAAGACAACCATGAAGTGCTTTTGCACAACATGAACTTTATGAACACAAATTGAAAAAAAATATGTATAATAATGTGGAAAATATAAAAAAAAAACACCATTTTCAACTCAAATAACTCAATAATACCTAGTAATGAGGGGTGGGTGGGAATATTTCTGAACTGGGTAAAACTAGGTTCAAATTTAAAAAAATTACCATTTTGTGAAATTAATTGTGGGAAAATGAAATATAATTTTAGGAATATGAAAGATTTTCTTGTNTTGTATATTTACACTCTGTTTTTTGACATAACAACTTAGAATTTTAGTCATTAAGTTTTAATTTGAAATTTTAAAGTTTGAAATAAAAATATACATTTGTTATCCCATGGGATCTTAAGAATATATATATGTTCATATTCAAACTAGAGTCCTATGTATTATAGTCTTCCTAATAAACTAAAAACATATCCTTTGAGGGTTTGTACTTTCTAAAAACATAGATGTAACATAACTCATTCATTTAAATATGATTATGAATTCTTAGCATGCATTTTTATGCTTATGCCATAAATTTTACACCAAGTGTCCATAACAGTCATAAAGATTAAAATTGCACTTTTCATAGGTCTACTGTGAACATATGAGTTTAGGTTATCTAAAATTAACACAATAATTTTCTTCTCAATAAATATAGCCATCCTATTGTTATAGGTGAGTTGTAATTGATGTAAAAAAGGGTGTCATTGATGTTATCCAATGTGTTGATCAGTTTGATATTGAATCATGAAGATAAGAACAAAATAAAGTGATCAGATTTGATGAAAAAACACTATGATATTTGCGAACCATTAACAAAATCCTAAAAGTACATTAACCCTCATGATAGTCCATGACACTTGGAAACATCTTTGAATCCATTATGATCTCAAAGATTGGATCTAATGTAGAATATCTTATGAAAATAAGCGAATACTAGGGTGAACAAACATTAAGGTGAAAATTCAAAGGCATGAACTCACACATCATCACTTCAAAGTATGCCCTTTTTCACAAACCCTGAATGAAGTCCTAATAGTCCTAAACTTGGATGAATGAATGACAAGTGGAACATTGATAAGGCATTGGACTCATAAACAATTTAGAAGCGTGAAGAATAAGATGATACTTAAAGTCTAAGTATGAATCAGTCATGAGGACACTTGTTTCAAGTAATCTACCCTTGAGCATAGAGCACATAATAAACTAATGCAACAAAGAAAAAACCTTAAATAAGAATGCATTGTTCTTGAATAATCAAAAGGATTAAGATGGTTTAAAACTTAAATCCTTAGCACCTTAAGAAAAAGCTATTTTAAGACTATGAATAGTTCTTTGAAAGGACTTTTAAGTTCTTCAAAATAATTGTTAGGTCGGTATAATAAAGGTTTTGGGGCTTGATTGGATAAACAAACAACATGAATAGGCCGGTCCTAAAAGCAATAGTGAAAATTTAGGTGGACATGTATTACAAGACAACCATGAAGTGTTTTTGCACAATAGGAACTTTGTGAACCCAAATTGAAAAAAAATATGTATAATAATGTGGAAAATAGCAAAACACCATTTCAGAATCAAATGACTCGAAAAGACCCAGTAATGAGGTTTGGGAAGACCTTTTTTTGAATTGGGTAAAGTTGAGTTCAAATAAAAAAAATTACCATTTTATGAAATTAATTGTGGGAAAATGGAGTATAACTTTAGGAATATAAAAGAGGTTTTTGTAAAAAATATATCCATATTCAACCCCATGATCTTAATATCAATTAGTGACAATTGTACGGACTTTGGAATGCATTTTTCTAAGCCCATATTTGAATATTTACACTTTGTTTTTTGACATAA
Organism: Pseudotsuga menziesii; assembly: GCA_001517045.1. NCBI lineage: Eukaryota > Viridiplantae > Streptophyta > Pinopsida > Pinales > Pinaceae > Pseudotsuga > Pseudotsuga menziesii. Next base: position 31,421 of record LPNX010939674.1, read on the forward strand.
TAACTTAGAATTTTAGTCAGTAATTTGAATTTGACAAAGATACTGAAAAATTAATTATGCATAAGAATATGTTTGATACACATAGTATGATACTCACTATAATAAAGTTATCATGTGTGCATGGTTGAGTTTGTTGACATACTTTCAATAACTTTACATAACACGCCAAAAAGTTAACAATATCCAAATTGAAAAATTAATTTGTGTATTGTAGGCACATAAATTTGAATTTATGTATCATTCCTATTTTTTTCAAAATTTTACTAGTATTGTTACTAGAACAATTAGAATGCCATTTTTTTCTTTATTATTTACTCTATTATTTTCAGTAAGTATACTTAACATGCTAGAAAGTTAACAATATACCAATTGAAAACTTTAGTTGTGTATAGTTGACTTCAAACACATTTGTAATTTTTATTATCTATCACCACCCTTCTCAAAAATATGTTGTCCTCAAAAATTTGATTACCAGAGCAGTTTGAATCTATGACCGCCAACATTTCAATCAAGAAAGAGCGCACCTTACTAAATCCCTCATGACCAATGGTTACTCTAGATACATTATTAACAAAACGTTTCAACAAGTCCTGCATCCCCAGCCCAATCCCCCCAAACCCTCTCCACCACCCCTTTCAATTCTCTCTTTTCCCTATATTCACAACATCACATATCACATTTCTAAACTTTTAATTAAAAAGAACACCAAAACCATATTTAAATCCCATAAGACCCTTAAGTAATTATTTATAAGCGCTAAAGATAAATACAACCCCTTCCTATCCTAGGGCGTCTACCAAATTCCTTGTTCATGTGGGAAAACATGCATTGGACAAATAGGTAGATCCATTCAAAGCCATCTCAAAGAACACATCCTTGATACCAATCATAATCGAGTTAACAAATCTGCAATCACTGAACACTCTTTCAAGTCTAAACATCATATTTGCTTCGATCAAACTAAAATCCTTTCCTCCTCATTATTCATTAAGACTCATTAGAGAAGCCATCGAAATTGAAAAACATCCTAACAACTTTAATCGAGAATATGACTATAAACTAAGTCAGTCTTGGAGACCTCTGATCCATTAACTTACTCACCATTGATACCTTACTCATTTATTGACTTCTCTTTGTTTCTTACTTTTTCTTCCTTTCTATCTTTTCTCTATAACCCCCCACCACCCCCCCCTGCTTTTTAGGGTTTTAAGATTTCTTTCATTAAGTCAAATCCTTAATTCCCTCTCTTTACTCCACTTTCAAAAAAATAAAATACCTTTATATTTCATTATTCTTATATATTTTTATTTTATATTTTTTCTTTTAACTTCTAACTATATTTTAAACTAAAACAATTACTTATTAATTATCCAATTGACCCTCCTTTTTACTTATTTGAATATTTTCAACTACTATATTTAAATTAATAGTCAATTGAATAACTTCTTCCATCCCTTTTTATTTATTTTAATCGTTTTACCCTTGACTTTTCTCCACCTAGGTTTAAAAATAAAGATAAAAATAAAATGATTTTTTTTCTCTCTTTTTTACTAAATGAATTTATTTATTTTATTATATTATTCAATTTTCAACCTTATTTTTCTCAAATGTATCCCCAAATTTTTTATCTATAATTTGTACTTTTTATCTATAATTTTTATCAACGAGTAGTTTTTATAATTAATAGCTAGTTTTTATTTTTCTATATATACTATACTGCCCTCTTATTTTCTATTGTTCCATAGATTCGGATGATCCTCATGATGGGTGGAGGGTCCACCTGAAACGCGTCGATCACTTCTAACTTTCTACACACTCTTCACCTCTATGGAGAGGATTGTCTCAAGGAGACTCGGGTCTTTGAGAAGCTTAGTTGAAATTGAAGAAAAGAATGATGGATCTGATCTGGATTTATGTGAGAACGAAATGAAAGAGCATATATATATATATATATATATATATTCAAAAGAACATATATATATGACGATAAACACAATAATACAGTAAACTTAGATTCTATTAAATGAATGAAACAAAACAAACTGTACAACAAAAGCAACTAGAATGGTGGTAGTTGTATATCTGAGAAGAAATGTGGCAGCTACGCTTACTCATGACAAGATGAATACAAAAGGATGTCAAATGGCCATTTATCATAAAGCCTTGGAGAGGCAGAAAACCCTAACCTTACCCTAGGGGATGAATCGTCATGAATTTTGCGGCCCCAAGGTGGTAGGTTGAACAGTCAACTTCTTGGGGTCATAACTTTTTCATACGATCTCCGTTTGGGGTGCTCATAGCCCATTGGAAAGGTATATCCTAGCTTTACAAATTTCGACTGAGGCCAAATGTATGCCAAAGGATGCCATTTGGTCCCTCGAACCACAATAAAATGTCGTTTAGGGCCTCAAAATGGCCCCGAAAGTTTAGGACTCGAAAAACCGTAGAAAATTACAAGAAAATTGTCAACATAAGAAACTATTTTGAGCCAGTGGAATAGGTGGGTGGCCACCTATACCCATCTGGATAAGTCCTCCCTGATTAGGAAGCAATGGTCTCCATTGCGTTGAGTGCCCCCATCAAATGGGTAAACTTCTGTTGAAGTTGACTCTTGGTGAGCCACTTTCCTTGGTGGACGAGCTTCCCTGCTTTGACAACTCGATATAGTTGGATATTCTGTTGGAGGGTGCCCTTAACCTATGTGCCCATGATGTGATCAATGGTTTCTTGTTCCATGTAGTTGGGATTAATCTCTGTAGGATTCAATTGTTCTGCCACCTCCCAGGTGTCCAACAATGGTGCAAAATATGGTCAAAGGAGCTCCACATTGAATACTGGGTGCTAGGAAAGGAATAGGGGAATGCTTAATTCGAAAGAATTATCACCAACATGGTGTATGGCCCATATCGAATTGGGTGACGCTTGTGATGGGGTCTTGTGAGCCTCTCTTTCTATAAATGCAACCAAACCTTATCCCCAACTTGGAACTTGTGTGGAACCCGATGCTGGTCATGTTGCTACTTGTATTTAGTATTGGCCTTCTAAAAAATGTCATGGACTTGTTGACAGATGTGATGGATTCGTTCAACAAATCTAGTGGCCTTATCAACCTCAACCTCAACATGGGAATATTCCTTCTTTGTGGATGCAAGGGGCAGAGCTACATCAATAGGGGCTAATGGTTGGAAACCCAAGCATGCCTGAAAATGGTGGTGACTAGTAGAGATATGCATAGCTTGGTTATATCTATGTTGAACACAAGGTAGGCTCTCATCCCATGTGTGGGGATGTTTATAATTATATATTCTCATAATATGCACAATCATCCAATTGACTACCTTTGTTTTTCCAACAGTCTAGGGGTGGAAGGCAGTCGATTTGGTGAGCTTGGTATCCATCAATGACCATAGACTAAACTAGAAAGTGCTCAGGAACCTGCTGTCTTGATCTAAAATGATAGTCCATGGAAGCCCAAAATGAACCCAAACATGCTCGAAGAATAGCTTAGCACTGGCTTCGACAAATATTCTCTTCTTACAAGCTATTGGAATGGCCATCTTAGAGAAGCGATCCACAACCACAAACACACAGTCATTACCATGCTTAGTTGAAGGTAGTCCTGACATGTAACCCATGGAGATGGAATCCCATGGCCCATTTGGAGTGGGAAGGGGTGTGTACAACCCTTGCTTTTTAACGATTGGTTTTGTGATGGCATAGGCAGTGTAGGATCTGATATATCGGTTGAATTATTGTTGGAGTTTGGGACAATAAAAATACTTCTGCAAAACTGCCACTATCTTCTCAATACCAAAGTGCCCTGCCACTTGACTGTAATGTGATTCCCAAATCATCTTTGCATGCTCGCTTGAAGGAACATAGAGATGGCCTAGGTGACATAACAATTCTTCCTGAAGACGGAAGTCTACCACTGGTGTACCTACACATAATGATTGATATATAGGAGCAAACTTAGGATCATTTTCATATAGTTGAGGCCACATAGAGGTCTCATAGCCACAATAATTGAGCACTGGGGTTAATGCCACCACTAGAGGTCGACTAAGACAATCAATAACTCGATTGGTGCTACCCTTCTTATATTTAATGTTCAGGTGGAACTGTTGCAAGTAAGTGAACCAATTTTGGTGGAAATAATTCTGTTACTTTCCTTGGGTTTGCATGAACTGCAAGGGATAATGATCGGTGTAGATGACTATTTATTTTCCAAGGATGTAATGCTTCCATTGGCGGCAGGCTTGGACAATGGAGTACATTTCCTTGTCATAGATGGGGTACTTGCTGTTGTAATCTCACAGATCACATAAGGTTACCAATAATACATACAAATATACAGAATATACACAGATACAAGAGACAAGAACAGATAGGATGTACAGA